>FIZV01063413.1:0-14673 GCA_900050545.1 Trionymus perrisii | reverse complement strand
CCCTTTTTAGCCCCATTTTTGGAATTTTAAAACTTTTCCCCCTTTTTTTTTTTTTTTTTTTTTTTTTTTTTTAAGCTTGACGGGTTTTTTAAAGATTAGGTATTTTTTTGTAGATGAAGATGAGTAATAAATTTTCGATAATTTTTTTGACACAATTTTTGCTTTAGAAGATTCTTTAAGGATAAGACAAGTTTAAAAATTAGAGCTCCATTAAAAAAAAAAGATATCCCGAGGGCCAGAAATTCATGTCTGGACATATTTCAACATGATATTAGTCATGTGTTGCAATTTGCAATCATGTAATACTCGACGTAGCCTGCTTTTTAAAAAACCTCATAATCTGCTTTTATTTGAAAAAGAGCATATGCCAGGTACAGGTGCATGTCCTTCCCTTAGTGGCATTTTAAATTACTTTAATTTTACGCTAAAAAGCATTTCGGCGATGGAATTCTCATCGGGTCTCGATAGAGATACCCAGTCGAGCTATTTACGACAAGGAAGCGGGTTTAAAATACCTATATTTTCGAATATAGGATTCGGTTCGAGTTGGTGAAAATATACGTCTATAATTAATCATTCTGGGCAGCACAGCACGTATTAAGATTTTGCAATCAATTTGAAAAGTGAAATGATACAAAGAGAAAAGAGGATGGAAAGCTTTGTATTATAGTTCATATAATATTTATTGAATACCCAAAGTATGGTTATTACTCGAGTGAAATTTGTCTAGTAAATCTTCAATAATTAATTACTATAATTAATCGGATATTTTGAAATAAGACACAGATACACCTACCTATACTTAAACCATTCTAAGTACCTTGTTAAGCGGTTACTCACAGGGATAAATTTCATTGTCGCAATAGGCTAATTTTCCCGCCGAGACTTACAATTTGCAGTTCCATTCGACCTTTTCATTAAATACCTCCGCGAGAATTCCACAACTTTTGGATTTTATTGCGGACAACAATTTTCAAATAGGTAGGGTGGTGATACCTACCAGATGCCGTACCTCGTCCAGTCCACCTTGTGTAGAGAATTTCCATTGAAGAACAGGAGGAAAGGAAAAAGCAAGTATACTTAGGCTACGTACAACCGCGGGGATGGCCGCGCTGTAATAAATTGTTTTAATTGTCTTTTGAAAAGTTGCTTTTTAATTTAAAACGACGGCAAATAATTTTTTGTTATTTTAATTAACAACATTGTGCGCCAGAATATATTCTCCAACTGACCGTGGAAGTTTGCCAAATGTCATTAATATAATTCCTGAAACTTTTTACGTGCACGTTTGTACGAAATGATTGATTATCGCAAAGGTGTATTTTTTGATAAACCTACTTATGTCTTCCTCAAATTCGCGATAGAAATTTCTCATCGTGGCCCATACATACGACAAAAAACAAAGCGACAATCTCATACCACGACGAAGAAACTAAATTAAGTCTCGTAATGCATCATACGCAATACACGCAACAAGTTACAAGTTGAATTGGACGTTATATCTACTTACTAAAATTAAGGAAGAAAATATCTCGTTTATTTTTTATGTTTCGAGTTAAAGATTAAGATGAAATAAAACAAAGTATAGGAAGATATTCTAGAGGTCAAAGTGATACATCAACACGAAGTCTTCACTCCTACAACATAATACCTATGTAGGTACTTAATACTTATAGGAAACGCGAATCATATTATAGGTTGTGTTTTTATATTAGAAAGATGAGAAACCATCCATCGTATTAAATAAAAATCATCAAGTTTTACTCACTATCATCAGCAAAAGTTATCAAAAAGAGCGTCCTTTTTGAGAAAATTTACAGGAAAACTTCTACATAGTTTTGTAGATGTTGGTATCATTAGCGTAAACCATTAGACCAAGTTTGTTTCTTTCGAGTGTTTTCCGTCGAGTAAATTTAGCAAGTATGGCTTGCGATCCAAAGAAAACATTAGTAAGTTTCCGTTTTACATTTGAAAGCAAATAATATTATACATTAGTTCTAAATCAAATAAATATTTAAACGTTTCGATCGGGTTTTCTAAAATGCTCGCCATACTATAAACATAGGAATACGGCCAAGTACTTTCAATGTTTTCCATCTTACCGCCACGTGCTATACCTAACATTTCGCCATTCGACACCGCAATTAAACTACATAACCAACTCGAAAACTAATACAGTAGGTAGATAAAGGCCACGGCAAGGCGCCAAATTCATTTTAAATTATCTATATTGGTATTACCCGATGAAATTAGGTACCTTATGCGATGCGAATGTTTACTCGAAAAATCATGACACGATCGAATCTCAATTATCGTGTACAAAGATCCGCGATAAGCAGGTATACCTATTTGGCAGCGTGCACAAGAGAAGAGGTATTTGTACAGCCTGTGATTTTTAAATTGTGGGTGGTGAAGCGATTAAAAATTTTTCAAATTTTGATTCATTTAATTTTTTTTAAATCTAAAAAAAAAATCACAATTTATTTAAAATACCTATTTATGTTGATCATAATACTGCTTATAGTACAGGATAGTTTTTTATCCCAACTAATTCCTATAGAAGGTTGTCGTCCTCAACCAAGACCTGGAATACCTAATCTAGAAAACTGAAAAATATTTTTCAAAAAAAGATAGGAAAGAAAAACAAAATTCAGAAATTGGAATAAAAGTTAAAAATTGATGATTGAATGGAATTAGAAATTTACAATTGAAAAAATCCAAGATGAAAAATCAAAATGAAACTTAAAAATTAGAAAAATCCAAAAAATCAACAAAATTTTAAAAATTTTGAAAATTGGCAAAAAGAATAATTTTATTGAAATTCAGTAAAAATTGGATAAAATAAAATTGAAAAATATTGAAAAAATGAAAAAAAAATGAAATTCAGAGTTTAAAAAATTTAAATAAAAACTGAAAAAATCCAAAAAAAAATTAAAATATGGCAAAAAGAATAATTTTACTAAAATTCAATAAAAATTGAAAGAAATCAAATTTTAAAATAAAAAAAAATGAAAAGAAATTTAGTATTTAAAAAATTTAAATAAAAACTAGGTAATAATTGAAAGAAGTCAAAAAAAGGGGGAATTCTTACTCGAAAAGGTAACGAAAAAATTCAAAATGTTAAAAATGAAATTGATTCAAAAATTAGGAAAACTTCATACTATTTAAAAAATTGAAGAAAATAAATTAATTGAAATAAAAATTACAAATCGAAATTAAATTTAAAAATTCAAAAAATTCAAAACATTAACAAAGTTGTAAAAATTTTGAAAATTGGCAAAAAGAATAATTTTATTGAAATTTAGTAAAAATTGGAAAAAATTTTAAAAAATGAATTGAAATTCGGTGTTTAAAAAATTTAAATAAGAACTGAAAAAATCCAAAAAAATATTAAAATTGACAAAAACAATGGATACTTTTATTGAAATTTAGTAAAAATTGGAAGAAATAAAATTTTAAAAAATTTAAAAAAAAGAATTGAAATTCAGTATTTAAAAAATTGAAAAAAAAAAACTAATAAATAATTGAAAAAAATGAACATAGCAGGTCTAACAACCGTCTGAAGGACGGGTTTCTTCCGCTTGTATTACGTGTAAATACAACTTTTTTTTGAAAATTTCTTACCAAAAAGGAGAAAAATATTATCTGACAAGGACAATGAAATAGAAACATAATTTGATGAACGTGAACTTATTTCTCACCGGCCCCCCCCCCAAAGCGTAACTCTTGACCATTTCCTACAGAAATCAACGACTCAACATGAGAATTTTGAGAGATATATAGGGGTGAAATAAGTTTGGAAGGGGCTAAAATACGGTGTGTTAACCCTAATTAGTTACCTATTAATAATTCTTAAAAATGCCGAGAGCCCATTACGTTTTTTGGCAAAAAAAAACACATTTTTTTTATTTAAAACATATTTAAGGCTCAATAGGAGTTTTATCAATCAGAATATACATTTTTTATTTTAAAATTTTTTTTCGAAGTAAATTTTCAATTTTTTTAAAAATGTCTTTTAATTTGAAAAAAAAAAAAATTTAAAAATAAAATGGTTCTAGGTTCATACAAATAATAGACAATATAGTCAACTTAGTAAAGTACGTAGAATCCTAATTGTATTATTGTGATTCCGTTTCAGAAAGAGCTCGCACGAACATGGACTAATTTCCTGCTATAAAAGCTTATTATACAGATGATAAGCTTTTATAGCTGAAAATTACATTGCACAATGTTTAAACTGCGATATCTACGTACGAACTACGAACTACGTATAGTACTCGTTTTTGAAAGGAAGTAGTGATTAGGATAGGAAAACACGTTCCAGTAAATAGTACTTATTTTAAGATCGACAATGATTCATCTTCATCAATCACAATGTTGTACAAATTACAATAAATACTTACAACGTACTTCAAACTACATACCAAAACTACCAAGTTTAATGCTCAGATTGTGCAGAAGATTCGATCAAAAATTTATAAAATTTACCTCGCTGAAAGACAATAAGTAGGATCAATTCCTATACCTACCTACCCCTCCTACATATTTTTTAACTCACTTCAAAAAGCGAAGTACCAACCTATTAACCTAGATAGAATTACATATCCAAATGCTGATCTATTCAATAAATTATAAATGTTGAACAAATTTCAAGTGAGATACCCTTACCAAACCTACACACAGGGGCAAGCCGCATATACAAATCATCGGATAGTCGATTTGGAAAATCATCAAATTAACTCTTCTATTGCTGTACGATTGAAGAAATGAAGAACCCTGCTTCGGGAAAACATCTTAAAGCACGTCTTAAATAGTATCTTGCTTCGACCCCGGAATTGACGGAAATAATACAACAATGCATTTTCGGTATCTTATTTCCATTGGAAATGATAATTTCCTGAAAATATATTACATTTTGTTACACTTAGGTACTAGGTAGTTCATTCCTACTTCAACATGAGAAGCGGACCAATCTTATCGTGTTTCATGAATTCAAATGATTCGATCAAAGTGAATTGTACTTGTTGTACACTCCACCATTTACAAAAAAATACATCTGTCTTTTCCTATCGACAGTTTTGTCGGCTTTTCCCAACGTATTGAAGCGAAGTTTTAGAGAGTAAACATTGCAAACAAGAAGCATAATTTTCCCTTTATTTACCCTTCTCAAAAAAATAAAATAAAATAAAAAATGGATTACCTGCTATGGAATTTTTTCTGTATGGGTTTCTCCGTCCTTTTAAAGTCAAATCAAGAAATGCGATAATATAATTTGACTAGAATTTATTTCCAGTGTTTGGGGAAACTACCCCCAATTTGACCGAATCAAATTGCTCATAGAATTAACTATCTATATTGATTTCAAGTCTAAAATCCGAAGCCAATTTCTGAAAAAATTACCCACAAGAAAAATAAATAAAAGTTTGATACTATGGAAGAAACCCATTTTATACAATTCTGGCTTCATATGAAAAAATTTCTTTTATTTATCTTTTTTTCAACGAACGAATTCAGTAGACAAGCTGGAACAATTTTTACGATATGGTGAAACGCACAAAACGACATAAAATATTTTGTTTTATGAGATAATTAAATACTCGTACTAGTGAATTTCTATTCAATATCGGGCATGAGTTCTATGTAATATTGTTGATTTTGAAGTTCGGTCTGTACAAAATTGAATTTATAAAACAATTAAAAAAATGAAAATCAATGAAATATTGACTGAACAATGAATGCAGAACATCTTTTAGGCGAAACTATAGGCATTGATTATTCAATAATAGGTATAATACGTGAATAAATGTGTTTTATGTGAGCGGTCGTATTTCGTTTAATGCACCGCTGGACCTCATACAGTTATAGCTTAATGAAGACAGGAGAATTAATTTCAAAGTACTTATTACGATATTCATCGAATATTCATAAATTTTCAAAACAGTCATGCACAAATAATTTATTCAAATGAAACGATAAATTGAACAATATGTTCATCGAGTGGAAATTGATGTATAAAATGTCGTTTAAAAGCTGCGAAGTGTTTATAATTTCATTTTCGTGATAATTGCGTCAAGAATTTAAAACAGTCAGACACGCGTTGATGAATAATCTAAGACAATATAACTCAACTTTTCGACAGTTGTTATTTATTTCAATTTCAGTTCCACAAAAAAATCCATATCGCGTTCATCTCCAATCATAACTTCTGGTAAAGAAAATTGGATAGAAAAAAGGTATAGTATAGGTAGGTAGAGGTACCTAACCTATAGCCTGCATATGCCTTATTAGGTGACAACCCTAGCCGATCCTATGGAACTTTTTTTTTTTCTTTTTTGTAAAGGGAGCGTCCTAGAGAATATTAAAATGGGGAAAATTGCGTCCATTTTAATTGATAAGTTGGTCCAAAAAATTCAAATTTCATAAAACTTGTGGATATGCGTTTAAACAAAAGAACAAACCATCAATAAAATTGACATAGCGTAACATTTGCAATAGAAACATTTTTTTTTATTTTTTCCAAAAAGCGAATGGGTGGCGCAAAAACTCGCATCAAAATATATGTACAAGATGAAAAAAAAAATGTGGGGTGGCCCTTATGTACCTCTTTTAATTTTAATTATGATTATTTTTTTGTTCAGACGCATAATTCAGAAGTTTGTGAAATTTGATACTACTTAGGCACCACAGTTTATTTTCATGATATAATTTTTCCCATTCAAGAAATCTCTAATTTATTTTGAGAAAAGAGACGATCGTTTGGAGGAAAACAATTTCTCAGTTTTCGTGGATAAAAAAAATCTTAATTTTCAAAGAATAAAAAATAATATCTGTTTTTTGATTTAGGCGTAAAAAATTTATCCAATTTTGATGGTGAAAAAATAAGTGAAATGAGAAAAATTCCAATTTTTTGCAGAAAAAAATGTACCTATTTAAAAAAAATTTCGGAGAAAAAAACTCTTATTTTTAAAATTAAAGAAATTATTAAGTTCTTGTAATAAGTAATTTTTTTTTTCAGTTTTTTGAAGTACTTAGGTAGGAACTTAGGAAGATTGAAAAAATCTCAATTCTTAAAAAAAAACTGGGAAATATCTGGAGAAAAAAATTAATTCAGTGTTTCTTTTTTGGAGTAAAAAAAAATTTCTAACAAAAATACGTCTGCTGAAAAAATTCTCATAAGTACGTATTTTAAAAAAGTTAAAAATTCTATTTTCTTGATAGAAAAATATAACAGTTTTTTTTATATCAAACATATAAAATTTCTCCAATTTTTTGTAGTAGAAAAATAGAAAATTTCTCAGAGAAAAAATCTCAATTTTTTTGTCTCAATTTTTGTTATTAAACAAAAAAAAATGGAGAAAATTTTTTTTATATATTTTATTTGAAGAAAAAACATTTTTTTATTTGGATGAAAAATTTTCTCAGTTCTTAGGAAGAAAAAAATTATTTTTCTCAGATTAAAAAATTATCCAAGTTTTTTTTTAAGTAGGCAGCTAGGCACCTAAGCGCAAAAAGTACCATTTTTTTAATAGTAGAAAAATAGTAAAAAAAATCTCTGTTTTTTTGGGGGGAAAAGCTTACTTTTGTTGAGAGAAAAGTCTAATGTTCAGTTTTTGAAAAAAAAAAATGGATACCTATAACCTTTCCTGTTGAAAATTTTATTTACTTTAATTTTAGTCACGACCATTTTTTTTTTGTTCAAATGCATATTTAAACAGTTTTTGAAACTTGAATTTTTCCTGCCTGTCCATGAAAATGGCAGCCATTTTGTTTATACCCTTAACTTTCACTGCGGGGTTCATGGCTTAAAATATTCCATAGGCTGCCTCCTTTTACAGAAAAACATGTTTCAGAGAATTCACCTATAGCATACGTCGAACTACTAGGTAACTAAAGTAAGACGATTAAAATTAAAGAACAACTTTACAACATGCTGGAAATTCTAATTCTAATAAAAATTCAATTCGCAAAAGCGAGACGAAATATACGTGTTTTTACGATACGATGTCGAAATAAAAAACTATAACTTTATACATTTTCAAAAGCAAAACTTGAAAAAAGTATACATTTTTACGTTATCGCGTTGAAATTATACGTACTTGAAATTCTTCTTCTAGTTCTTTTTTTTCTTTTCTTTTTTTGCCGGCGGAATATTAATACGCGGTGTACGTATACTTTTATGACTGTTCGGGGTATTATAAAAAATTGAATTTTTCAAATATTTCAACTCTTTACGATAACGTTGACAAAATTACAATCTTAAAAAGGTATGGGGAAAATTTCGTAGCGTAGCCGTTTGCATTTCGAATGCAGTTTCTCGCTGGATAAAAATTTTCGCTTATTTTTCCAACCAACTAACGAGCAATTCAAACTGTCGAAAGATTACGTTTATGCGTTTTTCACTTAGCTTGGATTTTGTCATTAAGTTTTTATTTTTCCCAAAGGCCTCGTGGATGAGTACATTATTATACACTTGCGCCGCAAATACTTTTTACTCGTAAATTACCAGCATAAATAACCGCCATTTTAGATATTACGACCGCGGTACTGGGTATGCTAAAATTTGTAAAGCGACTTATCGTTACGTTTGCATGATAAATTATCGATAACGCGACGATGTGTTGTATGTACAATATAAAAAATTATTTATGACTCGAGAGTTCGGAATAACTTTTTTGCACGACGAGTAAAACCGCGCAAAATAAAGCTCACATAATGAGATTGGTAGGTTGGTTCTTTTACCTACATATTTCTATATATTTCTAATTTTCTACGTACCTATAACATGCAATGGAACGTCATAAGAGAGCGAGGTTCGCAAAAGTGGATATGAATGTGCGAGTACGAGTAATATTAGCACCCAACTAGGTATGAAATTTCTCGTTCAGTTTTATTTGCAATTTTTCAATCTGACAAACCTCGACATAAAATTTCAATTCGCGTTATCAAAGCAGACGCATTTAATTTAGAAATAACGTCAAATTACTTTTCGTGCAAAAAACAGAGGAACACGCAAGAAAGACTGAGTTATAAGTTACAACGCTACTGGAAGTTTCAATTTTATTATTTGTTTCCTTTTTCCACTCTTCAAAGTTTACGTTTCATTTGTTTTTAATAAAAATCTCTTTCGTCAGCTTATCCATCAATATCACAATGGCCTGGCTGAGTTTTTCGTAAACGTGAATTCACATCATTAAGTAGGTACCTAATCGTAATCGGTCGGGATCTTGTGTAAGAATTTTACTTTGCGAACTAAAACAACCGATTTCGAAATGAGCGCATTATTAAAAAAGTAAAAGGTTTCCAACTTTTTGGAATTTTTCCAAGTTCGATACGGTATGTACGAGGAAATTGGAAAATTTTATCGCCAATGTTGTAAAAACTAAAAAAGCAGAAAAGATAAAAATAATAAATCCTTCGCTGTTTAAACCTATAATATTATCATTACTTAGTTGAATCAATAGTGGTAACTGTTTTTATAAAAATCAAAAGAAAACACGAATTTCTTGATGAAAAATGTCTAGTAAAAACGTTCAGGTGAAAAAATTCCAGTGGCGAATTTGAGAGGAAAAATATAGAGAAGTCAGAAAGTTGATACATTACTATGTCATTTTTTTAAAATGGGAAAGGGATGTTTTATGGAATTAATTGAAAATTAAATTTTTTGAGGAACTACTATTTTTTAGAAATTCAAAGTATTTTTTTTCACATTTTCGAAAACTAGGTATTGAATTTCCTAAATTGCAAAACTTTCTAAAATTATCAAATTTCTCAAAATTGCTGATTTTTTTTTAAATTCTTGAATTAACAAAAATTATTGATTTTTCAAAAATTACGGAATTTTCAAAAACTATTAAATTTTTAACAATTACCTATTGCAAAATTTTCCAAAATTTTCGAATTTTTGAAAATAATTAAATTTTTAAAAATTGTCAATTTCTTAAAAACTGGAATTTTTTCAAAAATTATCAAATTTTTTAAAATCGCTGATTTTTTTAAAATGACTGATTTTACAAAAATTATGGAATTGTCAAAAATCATCATTTTTGGAAAATTGTTATTTTCTCATAAACTGACAAATTTTCAAAAATTATTGAATTTTTAAAAAATCTTCAAATTTTTAAAAATTGTTAGTTTCTCAAAAACTGAAATTAAAAAAAAATAGGCCTATTATATTTTTAAAAATTGCAAAATTCTTCAAAATTTTTTTAAAATGTTTGAAAAATATTTCTTGGCACTAAAAACAGTCTAGTAAGGAAATTTATGGACAAAAATTATTTTAGTTTTCTTTAAAAAAAATCAGAGTCGTATCATTTTTTTCTTCAAAAATTAAAAAAGAAATCTCGAAAAAATCCCCTACAAAATAATGTTTCAAGCACTGATATTTCGAAAAGAATAAAAATAGTATCCAAGTTACAAAACTTTTTATATTTTCTGATTAAAAAAATATCGGAATTGGAAAAGAGTTTTCAAATCTAATAAAGGGGAGTTGGAGTTGGAGTTGACTCGTCTTTTGCCGGACTCTGCCTAGTCCCGAGTTACAACACTAAAACAAGCAACTTTTTTCTAGTAGATTTTTTTTTGTAACAAAAAAAGAAAAAAATATTAAAGAAAGAAATTAATCTGTCAACAAAAATTTTCATTTGAAAAAAAATTAAAATAGAAACAGCTAAATTATTATTTCTTTTATCATAAAAGAAAAACAAATTAGGAAAAAAACTTGCTAAACTTTCTTAGAAGTGTCAATTATGCTAGATATCACTCTTGCCTAAATTGTAAAAAAAATAAATAAAACAGAATTTCCAGCCTAATTCATGAATTAGACAAATTTTCCTTTTTTTGCCGATTTCATAATAAGTATGTAAATATAATTGTCTTGCATGAGATCAATGTGTCATCCTTCGAAAAGAACTTTAATGATTTTAACGTAGGTACCTACAAAAATACAAATACATAATGTACAAATGCATGTGTAGGTAAATCCGAACCCTATTTATCACTTCATCAAAAATCTGCTAAAACTTTTTTTTTTTTAAGGGTTACTTTTATAATACCAGTATTTTTTTTTCTCGTTCTACTATAAAAACGTTAACCTCGAATCTAAATATCCGCCACCTACAATGGAGTGGCAGTAAAAAAAGAAAAAATAAATTCTATAGTGTAGTATTCCCTGGTACCTAAAACAAAAATCATATCCAACGGTTATTCTTCACTAAGATATATTTCAGCTTTCTTTTCAAAGAAAAAGTTTATAATGGATACAAAAAAACTAAAAATAATAGAATTTTTGAAAAACTGATAAAATGAAACTTTTTCACTGATACATGGGTAGATAATGCCTTACGTACAATGAAATTTTTTATTTATTTATTCGAAGCAAACGAAAAAATCCCAACCATACCTGACGACCCTCTCGAAGTTGAAATTCAAAAATTCATCAGCCTAATTCAAAAGAACAATCTCACCAATTCCATCTAAAGATCTGAAACCCCGTCCTGGCGGGTGTAATAATCCAGTAATAACAAACAAACACCCCACCCCAAAAAAGATTCATTTAGGTATTCTGATAAATTTAAACAAAAAGTACCGAATTCGAACAAATACGAGCTTGGACGATTTTTAGAGGAATTATAACGCGGATTAATTCCTCTATTTTATAACATGTCGTAAATTTCACTACCGATCGTAAAAATATTTAACGATAGGCTGCTTTGGAAGTTAACATCTTCGACGAAACTTAATGAAAAGCTAAAATCACGAGCGCAGATAGAAATAAAAAAAAAAACTACTGATACAGCTTTTATATCTCCATTTTTCAAAACAACAAAAAATCAAAAAATATTTTTCTTTTTCCACAAATAATAAAAAAAAATTTACACTTTACTCGAAATAGCTCATTATTGGAAGCGAAATAGGAATCACATTCGTTGAAACTCGGCGATAAAATTTGCTTTTTAAATAAAAAATTCGCAATTTTTTTTTACTTCATTTTTATCGTCAACAAAAATATGTATTATTAAAGCGGCGCGATTCGTTGATTCAATTAGTCGTTTCAGTGAAACAGTTGCTCGTTTTTTTCTCTCGTTAAAAAGTGTCGTCGCGTCTCTTTTTTTCTTCTAACGATTTTCATTTCAAAACGAGAACACAGCTCGTTTTAAATTGCATTACTGCCAGGTAGATCGATTCGATTTTTTCATTCGAAAGAAAACAAACAAGCTGTATTTTAAGGGGCAATGTTGGTTGACCACGTAGAATATTTGAATAGGTTATCATGATTAAAGGACGAGAAAGTACGGTAATTGAATTCTGTACAGGTCAGGTATCTAATCTACCTATGTCATTAATCTATCAAGAGTTGAAAATTAGTAAGTATAATATTTCAGTAAGTAAGCATATTATTTGTTTTTTGCTTGCTCATTCTACTATAAGGACACCTTTAATTATTTTAGGGGGTATAAATAATTTCGACAGATACTGTTTCTAAAAAAATTCGAGTGTTGGAATTTATTTAAAATTAAGAGTAATTTTTTTTCAATTTTTCAAAAATTATTGAATTATCTAAATTGCAAAATTTTCAAAAATTCTCAAATTTTCTAAAATCGTTGAATTTTCTAAAATTCTAAAATTTAAAAAAATTAGTAATGTCTTCTCCCTCCGCTTAAGTATCTCCAAAATATCAAAAAATATATAAAACCAAGAGCCCTAATAAACCATCCAAAAAAAAGTATGTACCAACCAAGAAACAAAAACTTTTATCACTTCGATGTCAATTTTTTTTTTGATTTTAATATATTTTTTCAATTTCTAATTTTTAAATTGTTTAAACGCTAAATTTTTTTTTTAAATTTTAAAGATCTCTGTTGATAAAATATTATAATCAATTAAAATTTATCACATGCGAAAATTTAGCCCATGGAACATGAAAGTCTGAATCGATGTAGAAAATGTTTTCAAGATCTTGCAGAATGTTCGAACCACTTTTACAAGGTTTTCAAATTTTAATTTTTTATAACCACTTCATAAAAATCTCATTTTTTTGAAAATTTGAAGGGAAGTCAGACTTCCATAACTTCCCTATCAAATACGTCGCTGGCAATAAATTAAGGAGTTGAGTCTTTACCTAGAATTTGAGCAATAGATATCAATCAATCTATGACAAGTCAACATGCGTAGATATCTCTGTTAATTAGGCTACGCTTTGCCAACCAAGTGAGCTATACGTAGGTCTAGGTACCTCTTGTTTCAAATTTTCAATGTCGTACCACGATGCCCTTCTCGCAAATTACGTAGGTACATTTGTTTCCAAAAGTTCACACTAATACTTTCATGCGTATATCCTTTGATTACAACTTTTTAGCACCTACTAATTGAAGACCTTCGTGGTCGAAACGCGATGCAGTTGAAGCTGGAAAACTAGGAGCTCAGAAGTTATTCAAATATTTAAAAATTACCTAACTCGATTAACAAACTTAGCAGCATGGTTCGTTTAAAATTGTAATTTATTTAAGGAGTCGTAATTTTCCTTAAATAGGTACGGTTGAATTTAATTTAAAACCCCGTTGTTATTACCTATTTAAATAATTCATTTTTTTTTTGGATAGAAACGGTCAGAAACTTCATTTTGAAAAGATTTTAACGCTGTACAAATTAATGATTTTTAATGAAATGCGGTTGGCGAGTAAAAACGAACGAGAAGTTATTCATTAATGTGAATTTGTACCCCGAGTTGGTATCTTTTTAAATGAATCTGTTTTCACTCTATATCACCGGTCGGGTATCTTTCGTCATTAATTTTCCTATTTCTTTTCAAACCAGCAAAAGTCATTTCAGGGTCGTGTATTTTCCATTAGTAAATTATAAAGGGAAATAAGAACTTTGTTTGAATTTTTCGGTTGAAAAAGAATTAAAATACTGGTAGGACGGATGCTGTTGTATTGAATTTGACAGCCAGGTTTGATATTTCTAATTTGCAGGTAAACCTTTTCACATTTGATGGACGAAATATAAAACGAGTACAGGTAATTTTCATAACACGTACTCGTACCTATACTTACTTACCACTCTGAGGTTGTTCTTATTTTTAAATTCTGGGTTTTTGCTCTCGCCTTCCAGAATTTTTTTCCTTTTTGCGAGAAAATAATTCTCCTTTTTTGAACTGATTTTCAAGTGCTTCCTAGTTCTTACGACTCGTCTCCCATTTATTAATATAATTTCAAGAAATTTTCGAAACTACTCAAATAAAAAATATTTCCGTTTTTTGGAGTAGAAAAATAAGAATAAAAAATCATCAATTTATTTGGAAAAAAAATTATTTTTTTTGATGTAAAAAATCTTTAATCTATTTTGAGAAAAAGCCGATTGCTTAGAAGAAAAAAATTTCTCAGTTTTCCACAATAAAAAACATCTCATTTTCAAGGAATTAAAAAAAATACCTCATTTTTTTGATTTATGTGTAAGCGTAAAAAATTTCTCAATTTTTTGGAGGAAAAAAATGTACCTAAGTATTTTTTTCTAATTTTCGGAGTAAAACCTGTTATTTTTTAGATTAAAAAAATTATTAATTTTTTAAAATAATTTTTTTCCAGTTTTTTGGAATAGAAAGATATAGAAAAAATTTCTCAATTCTTAAAAAAAAATTCGGAGGTATTTGAAGAAAAAAATAAATTCGCTGTAATT
>FIZV01063356.1:0-10107 GCA_900050545.1 Trionymus perrisii | reverse complement strand
CGGGCTTTATACGTATCTTTTAAGGTAGGTACCGCCTCTTCCTTTTTTTTTTTTTTTTTTTTTTTTTCTAAATCATCGATATTACGGAAATATTTCGAGCAAAGACCATTAATCTGTACCTAAACTGGTTCGAGGCTCGGAGACGGGTCCACCCGTGACGTCTACCTACAACGTTTTTGGTGGAGCTGGAGTTGGAGCTCGAGGTAGTAGTAAGACAACCACCCCAGACAACGATCTATCGAATGCGCGTGTGTGCGAGTGTGCTCTTTTTTAATACCCTCGAAAGGGGAAGATTTATAAGCAACAAGTGTGTGCGGTGTAGGTCTCTTGATAAGAGAATAAAAAAAATAACCTTTTCCATACCGGTTTTGCGTTTAAATACTTGGAGCATGCGCTGGAATACTGGACCTGTTCCCTTTACCGTTAATTTTTCTAATCTCTTCGATCTATGTATTACGCGTATAATATAGGTAGGTAGAGGTACTCGATTTTTTTTGATAAAATATTTAGTAGGTAGTAGTTTCGACTCCGCCCCTTTCCCAATTTACTTCGTATAAATAGGCCTATGTTATGTACATTGTACGTACTACACGTACAGTACGTCTACGTACATATTCTTACTTACTTACTTTCATCTGACCGTTGACCACGCATTTTGTACCGAATGCGGAATGGTCGAGTAATACCATGCGACTAGCGACTAGGCGATAGGTAGGTAGGTAGGTAAGTAGGTCTGTACATGTTACCTACGCTATTATGCGAAGAAAACTTTGAATTCCTTAGGTACCTATTTTAAAGGAACTGTTCAGTGTAAAGAAGTTGGTTCGTTTTAATTTGAATACATCTCGCTTAATTACGTTGTTGAGACGTGTTTAACTTGTTAAAAAGAATGCTCGCTGAGCTATCTGCTATCTGATTAGCGGTGCTTATCGTACGTGCCGCGCCGCACTTGGTCACCGAAACGCCGTTATACAGGATCGCCGGCCCTCGTCCTGTACATCTACAAATAACTGTAGGTAGGTGGTACCGGAGCGGTAGCGGTACCGTTACCGTACAAAGGCTAACTGACACAAGTACGATTTAGACGGTACGGGTGCTATCGTCTTCCAAGTTGACTGGCACTTGCTGTGGCGTGCTTGATTTAAGATGTGTGTGTGTGTGTGTGTGTGTGTGTGTACATTGTACCTACCTACATGAATATGTTCAAACACGATATTCGAATCGCTAACCCATTCCCTACTTGCACTTGCTAGAAAAATGTACCTAGTTATACTCGTACGTACGTATGAAATGTACGTAAATATGCTGATCTACATGCGTTGTACTTGCAATTCTGTTTATTCAGGGTTTTGACGACGATACGGTGTCAGGAACTCCGGGATACATGGATCCATCTTGCTTCATTTCCAAGGTAGGTAAACGTTTAACGTTTAAAAAAATACAAATACAAACGGAGTGAAACGATGCGACCAAAAATTAAATGGCTTCAGGTTACGGTGAAAGCGATTTATGATTACACAGCCTTACACGCGGACGAATTGTCATTTTGCAAGCACGCTGTTATTACGAATGTTGACAAGCAAGAAGGAGGCTGGTGGCGTGGCGATTACGGCGGCAAACAGCAACACTGGTTTCCTTCGAATTATGTCGAAGAGATCGAACCACAACAGGAACGCGAAGATTCGGTAAGACCTAGGTATCTAGCTATTTTGAATAAAGACAAGCGTACTGTACTGTGCTGGGTAATGTTGAATCTTGGCTTGTCACGTGTTTCCGTGTTTCGCAGTCTGGTGACGCGCAAGTGTTGGGTAGCCTTCAGAAAGGTAGCCTGGACGTTATGGGCGCGGTTGTGGATATCGTTAATAGCGGATTTGCCGATCTCGAATCTCTGCTTCGGATACAAAATCCCAACATGTGTACCACTTTCGAAGTAGCTGCAGAAACCTACAACGAGGCTCAACAATGGATGCAAAGCATCATAGAAACAGCGCAAAACGCCAGCGCTCGGGTAAATACTCGTAACTACGCGATGCCATCTTGAATAAGTGCAAAATGAACACTTATTCGATGTATAAGCGTTATGTCGTATGCTTACTCGTAGACGTACCTAGACTTACGTAAGTAGAAGTACCTAGATGCTGAAAAATGATTCGTTAATTTGTAGGAAAATCACCATAAAGAAATGGAGAGAGCGTGGCGCGTAGCCAAAGAAATGTCCAATTTGATCATATATTGCCGTTCGGTAACGTTCAACGTCGAACGAATTAAGCAAGGAAATTACATTTACAACGAAATGTCGTCGTTTCCCGAAACCAAAGCTGAAAAACTGATGTGTCAGCAGGAGAGTAAATTATTTCTTCGATATCATAAGGTGAATTACGTACCTACTCCTACATTTTAGATATATCTACGTAGTACATACCTACTCGAGATGAAGTAATCGAGAACCTACGTACGAGTAAGTATATTCGCATCTAACTGAAATTATCGTACCCATTGTAGCATCAAATAAGTCGTGTTTATCCGAAAGGACAACGAATAGATTCTTCCAACTACAATCCGATACCCATGTGGAATTACGGCAGCCAAATGGTCGCTTTGAATTGGCAAACGCCCGGTAAGAAATCTTCTTTCGGTCAAGTTTCTCGTCCGTTCGATTCGTTAATCGTTATATTCCTCGGCACTTTTTATTCTCCTCAGACAAAGCGATGCAGATAAATCAAGGCAAGTTCCTGTTTAATGGAAATTGCGGATACGTACTGAAGCCAGATTGCATGTTTCGAGAAGGTTTCGATCCGTCGGATGCCAACACCTTGGGCGTAGATACGAAAAGTAAATACGTTGTGTTGAAAGTTATCGGTGCTCGTCACCTGGGTCGTTCCGGAAGAAGCACCACAAGCCCCTCGGTTGAAGTAGAAATTTTGGGAGCTGATTACGATTCGGGAGTTAAACTGACTACGAGAACCATTTGTTAGTTTTCAACAATTTTCGCCACACGTTATACTACTTTTCCGGTTTGGCTCGTTGATAACTGCTGCTTTTTTTTGTTTTGTTTTCGTTTTCGTTTTCGTTTACGTTTACGCAGCCGATAACGGATTAAATCCCATATGGAATGAAAAATGCGATTTCGAAGTGAAATTCCCGGATATAGCGTTAATCCGATTCGTCGTTCAAGACGAAGACATGTTTGGCGATACGAATTTCATTGGACAGGCTACCTATCCGGTGAGAATATTGTTTTCTCCCTCTAGATTATTATCATTTCCTATGTACCTAGTTGAAACAAAACCTAAAATGAAACGATCAACGGTCAAATGTAAAATAATATAGTGAGTATAGGCAGTACGTAAGGTATGTAGGTATAATTGTGCGTGTATGTTGTTTTTATTTTTAGTTAACGTCCATCAGAACTGGGTATCGTAGCATTCCTTTGAAGAACGGATATTCGGAAGATCTTGAATTATCTTCGTTATTAGTCTACGTTTCAGTTAAAACTGTAGTAAGCGAATAACAGATCTCGTAATCGTAATCGGGTGTCGTTTTTTCTTTTTTTCTTTTCGATCGTTGCCAAACGCGTTTACTATTATTGTGTTTTCATCGTAAAATGTTGCAGGATAGATTTCCGAACACTATTTCTTTATCAGGACATCCGTTTAGCATGATACCTTTTGGCAGATAGAACGATCTCAAAATTTATCATATTTAAATCATCGATATGGTTGCGATTGCTAATTGTTCGCCCTTTAGCGATCGACTTTTTCCTTTTTTTCGTATTTCAGGAAACGAATTTGTTCGTTTTTTTTACCGAGTTCGCTGTGCTCAATTATCGAAAATTAGATACTTACCTATACCTACCGTTAAATATTAAGTATTTAGGTACATGCGTAGTGAGATTTGTTTTATACATTCGATTTTTTACTTTTTTATTATTGTTATTATTTTATGTCTATCTGTAGACCTATGTACTTACTTCTTAAGTTTTGTATTGCGTACGTTTTTATGAGTGTATTGTTCGTAATTGTTGATGTACCTATCTATACTGCGTACCTTTGCGTTGTTACTACGTCTAATAATCTCTGATTTCGATTATTTTCGTCAGTATGGAGTACGAATATGATAATTTCGTAAAAAGTGTACGACAGTTTTCTACCGTGAAAAGGCAGTTTATAAACTTCCAACTTGGTGTAATCACCAAGTAAAAGTGAACAAATAAGAAACGAGTGTTTATTGTTAGTACCTACCTACTCGCATACGTGGCAGATAATTATGGTACGATAGTATTTATTACGTATATTAAGATGACTATTCATTTATAGCGTATTCGTTGCAATATTTTTACAAATATTAAACACATTGCAGCGCAAAAAATTACAAGTACCTACGCGTAAACGATATGAATTGTTTGTGTCTTCCTTTTATTCTTTTGTGTACCTCAGTTGATATTTTTTCCCTTTCTTTTATCTTTAATACGTATTACCTATTTGAAATAAACATTTTATCGATAATTTGGAGTTGTTATTTGTTTAAGTTCCCGTACAGCAACAATTCATCATGAAGTTATAATCGGAGCATAGAAGTTCTGCCGAATAGGGACATTTCAAATCTGGATAGCACGGTACTGGTACGTTATCTAAAATGAAATCGATTCCGCTGATAGTCGTTTGAATAAGTATTTAACGCGAATATCCAACATCCGCCAGTTACTTGTACGTATACGTACTACGTAGGTGTAGGTTAGGTAGGTAGGTAGGTAGGTAGCTAGGTACCTCTACGTACTTTTAAAATAAATTACGATAACGTACGATCGATGATGTTTTCATCGTACCCAACTTTATCTAGCTACGTTCGATAGTCTTACCGTATTCCGATCCGGGACATTGGCAACAATGTCCATGAATCACCGCCGAATCATCTTGACATTTCCAAGGTGGGCAGGATCGTAATCCGCAATTGGAAAATCGATACAGTCTTTTCATCACTGGATTTCAATTAATTTTTTTAATGAATGTAGGTATCGATGTTAGGTAACGGTACGTTATTATTTATATTATTTGTATTACAATATTTGTAACGTAGGTAGGTAACTAAGGGTACCGATGATCCATTCGCTCAGGCAAATGTACTTGTACAGTTAGTAAATTGCCTGCGGTCAAAATTACGTTATAAGGGAAATGCGAATAGACGAATAAGAGAGCTAGGTAAGAACTAAAGGATGCTATCACTAGCTAAGTGAGTACCTATATAGTTTCTACGCATTTCTAACGAAAAATATTTTTTTTAGATAACTTAATTTTGGGAAGAAAAACTAATAATTAGGTGTGTAGTTTTAATAAGGTGATCCTGCGGAAATAGGTACAGTAAGTATATGTACCTTTGACAAAAATGTGATCTCCATCAACCATAGCAGGTACTTAACAAAATGTGCCAGTACGCATAAGCATTAGCTGGTAAGTTGCATGAAAATTAAAGGTTAATACTTACGCGAAAGAAAAGTCCGCTCATTTCTGCTAACAGGATAATACGACAACGTTAACGACAAACAATACAAACTTAGAAGTATTTTGAATAAGTACGATACTTTTGACCTAGGCATCGTTTTACCTTACACCATACGCCGGTTATTCGGTATTTATATCCACTAAATTATATTATGTAAGTAAGGTACCTAGATGTACATATGTTGGTAAAAATACGAAAATGATAAGGACACGCGAATGATCTTTGACTGATCCCCCATTAATACGCGATTGCATCGGTTTTATTCCGTTGCTCAGCTAGTCTCCTGATTAGATCATCATCATTATCAACTTCTCTTAACGACTACTCCATTCCAGCGGTGTCGAATAATTATTTTTGTTGAAACTCGCTTATGATTATAGCGTTTACTCATTTAAATGAATACGTTTTTCCACCAAGTTCTCAAAACTTGACGTTTTCTCCGAATACTTTTTGGTCACTACCTACATAGGTAACCTAGGTTCGTAGGTTCGATGCACCTACCCAAGTAACATAATTATGTGACCTGTCAGGAAGATAGGAACCTGTGCGTAAAAATACCGATTTTGAGATTCATATTTTTTTTTTGAACTCTTAAGAACTCGTAATTGCGAATAATTATTCGCATTATTTAGATGAATTTTCAGCATACTAGGTGAATTTTACGAGTTCTTAGAGTTCAAAAAAATAAGAATCTCAAAATCGGTATTTTTACGCATAGGTCCCTTTCTTCCTGACAGGTCACAAATACTCTTCACCCAACATGCCAACTCTTTAAGAAATTAATCAAACGAATAAAACAAGCATTGATTGGCGATAACATTAAATTGAAGTGGAAAACTGAGTCTTGTTATAACATCCGAACAAACATAATGGATTCATTAGCTTGAATTGGAATTGTAACTTTGAAAGGTTGATTATCCGCAAGTTTCTTGTTCCGGAATTCTTTTAATGCTCATTTACAGCATTTTTATTTATCCTTTTTGAGTTGAAATTTTACGAATCCGTTGGAAGTCATGTTGCAAGTACCTACGTAATACATTGTGTTTGTTTGAAGCTGAAATACACCTACAACGTAGGTACTATGTAGGTAGGTAGGTTAGGTATGTCTACGTACGTACGTAGTCTACGTACAGCAGAGGTGCCTACTGTTCTTTGAAGATAACACTTCGTATGAATAAGTAACTTAAGTAATGATTAATCTTTGAAACATGTTTCAATGCAATTCAACGAATTCATTAAGAAACATCTACAGATTCTTACGTTATCTTGATTTTAGATTCATTCTAAATTCATTTCCCTAATCAAGGTTTATTCTGCCTCTAGCATTAAAAGCTTCGGAAATTTTTGTTTCGGACGAATCCTATCCTGAAATTTTTACTTCTAAAACGAAACAACGTTTAAATTACTAAACCAGCACTATAAAAAACATCCCCATACCTATACCATAAAAATATAACCTTCAGTAAAACGGTCGAAGTCTAGAACTTATTTTAGATCATAAAAATCCGAAAAATCATCGCCGCTCGTCGCTCGTCCAACCAAAGAATCAAAACCACTGCTTAACGCGATTCACTTTGCGCATCAGTATCGCGCAGCTCGTTCGCTATTCGTATTCTCATTTCTCATCACAAATCTTGACATAAGGTATTCGGTCGACGTTGTTAGTTTATTGTACCTCTTGCGTTTGCTTTCTTGTCAGTCGGCATACCGCCTGCTATTGTTATTGGCGGTATTTTATTTCGTAAAAAAGGGTCCGAGTGTGAATTTAGAATACTTCTCGAACCTTTTTTCTTCTTTCCGATTGATTTACAATCCGCGAAAAAGCCTTGTAAATTGTTTTCCTTCTTCAATGGCTTTAACCGTTTAAACCATTGTTTAACGCGTGCCCAAAAATTTCTCCTTTAACACTCACTTTTATTACAAACTGTCTCAATTTGTGTGTGTGAAATGCTATTGAAAAGTTTTTTCTGGTTGAGGGTTGCTCAGTGTTTCGGAGACTACAATACGACCAATGTGTTCAAATGTGTCCAGTTGAGAAGATCCACGGACCTCAGTTGATGCCTTTGGACAGCTTTTATTCTCGTTCTGTTCTCGTTATACTCGTAAAGTGAGTTGAATTTACGCAATTTCATATATTATTCATAGTGTAACAATAGTCTAATCGATTCAAATATGAAAGATCTCATTCGGCGGTGCACCTCGCGAACGACGATTCCATCATAATTTCGTGGAATATGAAAAAAAACGGTGCTATCGGGGTGATAAAATAATCTAATAAATGTTGTAATCGTTGACAGTTTGTCTGATTATGATATCTTCTTTTTATTCTATTTATTTTTTCGATTTTCACGTTTTTAAATTCGAATTGATAATTCGTTAAAATGTTTTTTATTCTTTCACCGGATCGCTTGTGTTTCCTATTCTTTTGCAAACTCCCATCTACAGCGATCGCGAATTTCTATACAAACAGCCACAGCCTACAATACAAAGTGATAATTATAATTACATACGCATTGGTATCTTATATTCTGAAAGTTGATTGTCCCCCCTACATATAGGTACGTATTAGTATTTCGATATTTTTGTGATTTTCTATTCTACGGAATTTCAACCACGAGGAGAGCGAGTAAACCAATGGAATACGATTTAAGGGACCATTTTATTCGTATTTACGCGCCTAATCGCGTCGATTGAAAGGAACGTGCTCTCGAGAAGAATATACCTGTTGAATTTTATGCGTCTGTAAACTTATACAACACCTGTACCCACTCTACTTCTGCATAGTAGTAGTTAAATTTCTGCGAGAAAAAATGCCCTCTTCTGCGAACGAATAAACTCGGTTATTGTGAAAAGACTTTTTGAACTCGTAGTATGTTTAAACCGAAAACTGATTTATGAATTGGAAATATTTTGTTGTGTCCTGTGCCGATTCTTTGCTCTAATTCTGCATGTAGAATTGTTGACAATAAATTATAGGCAAATGTTCGTTCGTTTGGGTGCACCTCCCTGGAGTATTGTTGTTGAAATATCGCGTATATTTATGGTATTCGCAGATGAAGGGGTACTTGGTGATCATTTATAGACCAAAATGCCACTTTTTTCGAGGGGTTCGTGAAATAGATTATGGGCCATTTAGACCATATAACATAGATTTATAAATTGTTTGGCCAAAATTCCACCTCCTTTGAGAGTTTTCGAATTGGCGACGAAAATGAGATTTATCGAAATATCGGCCACTTCCACCTTGATTTTGTAATTTCAAATTTTAAAGGCGTAGTTGAATCGTTATCAGCATAATTATTTTGATCATTTTTTTTTTTTTTTTAGAAGCAGATACAAAAAGTACCACCAATAATATGATAAAATATACGTAAATACGTAGAATAAAATTACTTTTTCCTGTGACTCATGCTCACATTATTACACTATTTTTTTTCCATAAAACATACAATAGTCGTATACTATCCCAGATATTAAACTTGCAGATTGATATACGAGCGTCTTCTCAGCATCCTCTTTTAAATTCATCGCTCATCGTCTCGATGTTTAGAAAAATTTTTCTTTGATGTCAAATTCAATTTTAAAGAATGGTTCCGGTCAAAAGCATGGCTTTATAGGAAATCCAATATCGAATTTTTTCCTAAGAAATATTTGTAATTTTTCTTAAGTGCAAGCAAGAAAAGTTAAATTGTCCAATTATGAACTGAAGACGATTATTTAGAATATTTTTTCAGGATATGGTGGGAAAAAATGGTTTCGAATTAGGACGGAGGTAGAAATTTTTATTCGTTGTATGTGAATACAACGAGGTACGTATAGGAGATTTGAAACAAAAACTAGTTCAGTGGTTCCCAAACTAACTATCGCAGTACTCGCGAAATAGTCACTGTTTTCATCATTTGACATGGTTTTCTATGCTGTAATTTTTTTGTAATTATTTTCATTTTTCCACCCTTTTGATTGTTTAATTAAAGTTTTTGCCATTTAAATAAAAAATTAGTATTAAATGTAATTTCTCGTAAAAATTTCATAGAAACAACCTACGAAAAAATAAATGTCGAAAAAAATAATTTAAAATAAAATTCTAGTTATCATTTTTAGAAAATTCTTGTAGTTTTTTTTTAAATCTCTCGTTCTTGAAAAAAATCATCAGCTCGCTTAAAAATAATACCTAATAATAATAATTTTCCTTTTAAATTGTTAAAAAATTAACATTAAAACTTTTTTTCGGAAAAATCCTCGAGTGAAAGGGAAGAGGAGAAAAAAATTCTTTAAAAATCTTTAAAAGAAGAAATTTGCGAAAAAAGTATTGGAATTATGACCTAGCCACTCATTTTTTTTAGAAAAAGAAATTGAAAAAATTTCTTCCATAAAATTCTTTGAAAAAAAAAAAAAAAAAAAAAAAAAGGAAAAAATTTTTGAAAAAATGGTAATTTTTTTTAAAAAAAAAAAAAAAAAATTTTTTCAAAAAATTTTTTTAAAAAAAAAAAAAAAAAAAAAAAAAGGAAAAAATGTTTGATAAAATGGTAATTTTATTGAAAAAAAAAAATCTTGAGAAAAGTTCTCTTTTAGCAAATACTTTTTTGACCAAAAAATCTCTTGTGAAAT
>FIZV01063354.1:0-18305 GCA_900050545.1 Trionymus perrisii | reverse complement strand
AACTAATTTTTTTTTTGAGAGAGAGAGAGGGGGATGCATTAAATTTTGCATTTTATTTTATTTTTTGAAATAGGCATTTTTTTTTGTAAAAAATTCAATTTATCATTTTTTGGAGAATTCAATTTTTTTATTTTGTAAAAATACATTATTTTCCTTTTTTTAGAGGGAAGCCGGAAGGGGATACATTTTTTAAAAATTATAGCTTTTTAATCATTGGAAAAAATTAAGTAATTCCAGAATACAAACGTTTTATTTAGATACCAATGTATTAAAACATGACTTGCCTTTTACACTTATTACTCACTAATCTTTTGTACCTATTTCTTTATTTTCAATTATTTTTTTCTTTCAATTTTTCTAAAAATAATCACATTTATCTTATCCTCTTTTGAGGGATCTAAGTTTAGTATTACTATTTATTTTTTTTCGAAATAAACTCAACTTTTTGTTAAAATTCCGTATTTCAACTTTTTAAAAATTCGAAAAATTTATGTACCTTAAAAAGGTTGAATTTTTCAATTTCATAACTATAATTTTTTGTAATTTTTAAACTTTTTATAAAAATTTAATCATTCAATGCAAATGTTAAATTGTTTAATATTTGAGGAAACTGAATTTCTCAAGTTAATGAAAAAGTTTGATTTTTATCAAAATTGGATCAATTTTTGAAAAGTTAACTTCTAATTTTTTGTAACTTTAACTATCTTAAACATTTTAAAATTTTTTTAATTTTTACAAAAATTTCAATACGATTTTAAAAACTCAATTTATTATTTTTTGGTGAAAATTTATCATTTTTCTGCCAAGTAATCGAGATGAAAATTTCCAGGAAATGAAGATAATCACGAGTTACTTACCATACAACATATTATTTAATTAAAAAAAAAAAAAAAAATCATAGAAAATCTCGATTAAAAAGAAAAGGAAATAAATCTAACCCATAGAACACGTACAAAAGCCCATCATACAAGCCCATCTCGTCGGTGAAAATTTTTCCACAAGATGAATAACCCAGGTAGTGGTTATTTCATTGGTTTTCGAACGTGCCAAACCGATCGAAGAACAAATCTCATTTTTTTTCAATATTCCTTCGCTTTCTCAATGACTACAAATCAATCTCACGGAATTCCTATACAGATCCATAACTCTCCGGTTTACCGTAGTACGAGTAGATACATTATTAACCTCGACGAAAAAGGAAACACGGAATAACTCAAGTTTGCCTTTTTAATTTCCGTTTGAACATTAACGGTAGCTCATCGCCTTGTCGCAATCGTGTATATTCATACGATACGAGTACCTACGTAGAATTTATAGCAATTGCAATACTAATCTTTATTTTTTGTGCGCGTTGGTTTGAACAAAAATTTTCGAGTGGATGTGATAATTAATTTGGAACATCGATGCTAATGTAGTTCTTGTGATTGGTTTCGGTACATAGTAATTCGTTTAGGTAAGAATAAGTCGGTTTATACCAATTTCATGGCACTAGGTAGTAGAAATAATAGAAAAGTAAACCAGTTTAAATAATCGACGGATGGTTCGTTTGCTTATATAGGTAATTTTACTCACACACATTCCTTTAATAAACTCACTAAAAATATTATAAATTGTTTGAAAAATTACCAACGTCGTAATTTTACGATTTACGACAATTTGCAATAAAATATATGGAAGATGTTTCGATGAAACATCAAACGCGAGCTAATTAATCAACAGTGTGGCCCTACTTGTAAAATACTGCTGTAATCTAGGTTGAAACGCATTGATCAAAATTCGTGTCATCGATTCCTTTTCGATATTTAATTAGCCGGTATAAAAATTTCCCGTTATAACCTGAAAATAAACTCGACGATATTTTTATATGTTTTAGGACTGTCAACATGGGGCAGAAAAATGGGCAAGAAATTGGAAGTGCTACGACGCAGCGATTCCAAAGATTCACTGAACAGTACGACGAGTCGAGGCTCAATTAGTCGCAAATTACCATGGCGTCTGGTGCGATCTCCTTCATCATCGAGTCAGCTTAAAATCAACGATCCGAGTCACGATTCGGAACCGGTGGAAAAATCCTCATTCAAGAGCTTCTTCCATAGGATCGGATCGACGAGCATTCTAAACCACTCTTCGGATTACGAGCCGGAGAAAAAAGTCGCCGAGAAGCCTATGTACAGGAGTTTATCCACCTCGCAACTCGTCATGTCGTCTTATATCAAAGGAGATGATCCGGCGGACTACATTGGCGATAGCGAAAAAGACACGTCGTGCAGTTACGAAGAAAACCTGCACACGATTCCCGCCTCAACTATGTCTAGTTTAAGTTACGTTCCTACGAAAACAGTCAGCTGTGACAATATCACCGCCATCGAATCAAAAGTAGAATCAAATTTGACGCCCAGTAGTCGAAAATCAAGCTTCCCGTACGCCTTTCTGCGGTCCAAGCTGTCAGTGTTACCTGAAGAAAACGGAGGCAGCGTTTTAAAAAATTTCAACTGCCCTACGCCCAGATCAGAAAAGCCCAAATATACCCCTCGCAGTCCCAGCTTGTGCTGTAAATTCGAATACAAACGTAGCTCCAGTTACGTGAGTTCCAACGAATCCGGATACGACAGCGATAGTGCCAGGGTATCCGAGAAATCCGAAGTGATCGGAGGTGAAAACAGTCCTAACAATTTGAACGTAAGTTTGGACGGTGATAATACCAGTTTAGTTGCTCAAAGTACCAGTGATAATAACGATAACGATTCGGACTTCGTGGACGGAAATTTCGCCGATTTCGAACACCACACTGATCTTTACCTCGATCAAATGGATACCGATAAATTATTAGACTTATCGCGAATTTACAGCTTAGACAGTCAATTAGAAAGTATGACCAATGATCTGTCGATATCGAATTTATCCGAAAATAGTAAAGTTCTAAACACACCTTCGATGAATTTATTCTACAAAAAGAACGAATACTTGAAGAATAGACTGGTCACCGAGAGCACCGCCCCCAAACCAAAATTCACTAGGCATATGTTTATTAAAAACTCCACTCGGAGGGAGTTTTGTCGATATATGAAAAATAATATTTCCAAAAGCTACGAACAAAATCTCAGCTCGTTACCTTCTTCGGTCAACGATCATACCAACAGATATAAATTAATACGTTTAATTAAAAATACCGTCGACGAAGACTTAGGCATTTATTTGACCATGAAGATACATCACATTCCATCCAAAAGTCATCGCTCAGACGAATACAGTATACAAGAAACCAGAGAAGCTAGATATGTGGTAGTCAAACTCGAACCAGGCAAAATAGCTGAAAAGTACGTTGCTCCTGCAATTTGTAATTTTCTATGTATAGGATGATATAGCTCGATTTGTCGAGGGGTTGACAAGTTGAAAAATTTTTATGTTAGGTGTAAGAATTGCTATTTTTTTCTCCAAAAAATTGAGACTTTTTTTACACATCAAAAAAAATGAAGAATTATTTTATTCTAAACGAATAAAAAATTATTTTTTCAGAATAAATTTTAAAAAAAATTCTCAAATCAAAATTTTGTATGTACTTCAAGATTTTTTTATTTAAAAAAAAAAAACTCAAAACTGAATTTTTTCCTCCAAAAAACGCTTTTTATTTTTCAGACTTTCCCTCATTTCAAAAAATTGAAAAGAATTGTTACCCCTCCCCCCCACACACACAAAAAAAATACAAGAAAACAATTTTTTCACAAAAAAATCTCTAAAAAAAAATTAAAAACCATTTCTCCATAAAAAAAATTGGAAAAATTTTCTTCTCCAAAAAAATTCCAATTTCTTTTTTAAAAAAATTAATTTAAAAATTTGAAAACTTTTTATTTATGTATTTATTATTATAGTGACTTCAACCTATTGGTAGATTATTTGGTCACCTTTGTCCATAAGTACTTAAAAATATCTAAACAACTTACTCTAAAGAAAAAAAAAAATTTTGTCTTCAAAAAAATTAGTCGATTTTTTCTCCAAAAAAATGGGAAAATTTTTCACTTGAAAAAAGTTGAAAGATTTTATTTCTTCAAAAAGAAAACTAGTACATATAAATTTTTTTTTCAAAATAAAATTGTAAAAAAAATTGCTTTCTTTTTTTTTGTTAATGATTGAAATGAGAATTTTTTTATCCAAAAAATAAATATTTTTCGTTTCAAAATTTTATATTTTAAAAATTTTTCAAAAATTTAACTTGAAAAAATCTAGAGTTTTATCCTTCAAAAAACAAATTATTTTTTCTCGAAAGATATTAAAATTCGAAATTTTTCATCTACTAGGTATGTATTTGTTTATTTCAAAAAAAATGGAAAAAAATTTTCAGGACAAAAAAAATTGTTCAAAATTTTTTTTATTCCCAACAAATTGAAAGGTTTATTTTATATAAAAAATACGAGGTAGTTTTCTCTCAAAAAAAGTGAGCATTATTCACTACAAAAAAGTTCAGAGATTTTATTCCAAAATATTGAAAAATTTTGTACCTAACCCCAAAAAAATTTGAGTTTTTTTTCTCTGAAAAAAATAAGTGGGTGTTTGGCAAAAGGAAGTTAGAGATTTCTTCTCCAAAAAAAGGAAATTATTATTCTTTTTTATAAACAAGAAAAAAAATCATTAAAGAAAAAGGGGATTGTAACATTTTATCATTCGAAAAACTTTACAAAATTTTTATTTCGAAAAAACTGAAACGTTCTCCAATGAAATTTCACAAAAAAAATAATTTTCTCCTATAAAAAATAAAAAATAAAAAATTACTGATTTTTCACCGAAAATTTGAGAAATTTCCTTTGCAGCTTATTTTTCTGCAAAAATCAAAGAGATTTTTTCTCTTAAAGTATTAGAAGTTTTCTTCTTCAAAAAGAATGAGAAAAAAATGCAGATATTTTTTCAACTAAGTTATTTTTACTTCAAAAATTTTCAATTATTCAATTGTAGAAAATTGCAAATTTTTCACAAAAAGAAAAAAAAGAAATACGAACTTGGTTACTAGTTACGTACCTACCTACCTACCTACCTATTTAAATCTGCTTTTTCCACAAAAAGCAAGTTTTTTACCTTAAAAAAACAAGAATTTTTTCACAAAAAAAAAAAAAAACAGATTTTTTTCTTTGAAAAAAGGTTTTAAAAACTTTTATTCCAAAAATTATACTTAAAGAATTTTTTTTCAAACTTTTTTTTTTTAAATTTTACCAACTGATTTTTTTATGTTGACTTCTAGAGAAAAACATGAGATAAATATTTTTCAATCCAAGAAACTTCAGAATTTTTTTATCTGAAAGAAGAAAGAATTGAAAGTTTTTCTCCAAAAATTGATTGAAAAATACTTATTTTTACATCAAAAAAATTGTACCTACGTGCTCTTTCTAAAAAAAATGTATTTTTCTTAAACGGAGATTTTGAATTGGTAGCGTAGAGCGTACCTATAGGTATATTTAATTTGAGAATTTTCGGATTTTTCTAAATGTGTAGTTCATACGCCATTTACCTAATTCCTATTTTAAACAATCCCAAAAAGTTGTCCGTAATTTCCAAAAACGATAAATGTCGCATTATCTAATTCTTACATAAAAAGAGGTGTCATATGTGAAAAATCATTGCGTAATAAGGGCATCAATAAATCATTATCATCGAGGTTACCTTAATCAAATCTAAACGATCGTAAATTATATCACAACCAAAATACCTCCACGAATTACCGCTTTAATTATAAATCTAATTAAGGTGAATTTCTTGCAGAGACGGCCGCATCCATTTAAACGACGAAGTCGTGAACGTAAACGGTCGCATGCTCCGTGGCATCACCGATTTATTCGAAGTTCAATCAATTTTAAATCGAAGCCTTCCCAAAGAATCAGGAACCGGTTACTACGTAGACATAATGATTTCACGAGACACCAGAGACAGACTTACCGATACTGATTGCTCTAGTCATTGCTCACCAGCACCCAGAGAAAGCTCAACTTGCATATTACTAAACACCTTAGCACTTTCAGAACCAAAAGAACACAAGTACGTAAATATATCTTCTTCCACATACTGCGGTCTCAAACCAGACGCTATTAAAGAATATTTTTTTCAACAGTTGCAGTGAAGACCAACTTCACCGACCAGATAAAAGAAACAGTTTTACGTTGAGTCTAAGACGTCACAGTACCGCCAGCGAGTCGTTAGAGTGTTCGTCGCCATCTGTAATATCGGTTACTTTTAAAAAAGGCGCCGGCCAAAAATCCTTAGGCTTTAGTATAGTCGGGGGTAAAGATTCACCTCGAGGAGAGATGGGTATTTTCGTTAAGACTATTTTTTCTTCTGGTCAAGCCGCCGAAGATGGATCTTTACAAGAGGGTAAGAATTCGATGAAGAGTAATGTCGAATCATTATTATACTCGTCAAACGTCCGAACCATTTAATCTTGACGTCTGACATTTTTCTTAGTTTTCTTAAATTATACGAACATTCTAAACAGAGCATGTTGCTTTCAGGCGATGAAATTTTATCCGTCAATGGCGAAGAATTAGCTGGTCTATCACACGCCGAAGCTATACAAGTATTTAAACGCGTTCGAAATGGACAAATAAGGATGCAAGTGGCCAGGCGAAAAAATCAAAATCAAAGTGACAAGTGAGAAGAGTTGCATACCTATAAATATAAAGGCATCGGAATGGATTTTCTTTATTTATATTTTCCCATTTTTTTTTTCTTTTTCCAGAAGTAAAGTGCCAGACTTCATGAAAATAAAATTTCAATAAAGTACTGCGTAATTGCCATGAGACTCTTGTGTTCTAATGTTTTATTTTGTAAAAAAATTTAAGAATGTTCAAAAATTATAAAACTTTTTTCTAATTTGTGTTTAAATCGCTGCATGCTTTTTTTTTTTAATTGTAGCAATGTGTATTGAAAAAAAAAGAAATAACAAAGCTTTGTGGCTGGATAATACATTTCTTTTTACTCAATTTCAAGCCTATTTTTACATACTCGTGCTTCACAGAATTGTCAACAACCTTACATTTCTTTTGTACCGACTGATAAGAGATGAGCTTCATCAATATCTTATTTTATGAAAGAAATCGTTCATGAAGTCACGATTAGTTATCGTTCACTTAATAATTGTTCGCAAAAAGCAAATTAAAATTTTTTAATGTTTTGGACATGGTTCAGTGTACCACAAAAATAATTTCTATTTTCACACAATCCGTGAATCATTCAGTGAAAATAATGTAGAGAGCAGCACGTGACCAGACCATCATTGAAAATGATGTAGGTATCTTGCTTAAAAAGAGAAACTACTCGAGACAAGTGCGAATCCATTTTCATCGAAATACGACTTTTTCGTTCTTACTAAAATTAGTTCATCTGAATTTTTCGTTTTAATTAAAAAACAATAGAAAAATTAAACACATATAATTAGAAATAAAAATGAAATTTATACAAAATAAGACTGCAAATACGATCGTGGAAAGGGTGCTTTTTTCCTATAATTTTTCAAGAGAGCCAATAAAAATTCTCAACAATGCATCTAAGAGAAAAATTGAAAAAATGTTTTTACGCGAAAATTGGAACAATTTTTTAGTAAAACATTTTTTCATTCAGTAAAAAAATAAAAAGTTAACAAAACTCTGAAAAAAGTACCATTTTAGTGCGATCGCACCTTAAGCACCCTTTTTATGATCAGACTCACATATACGTATAAAATAAACACTACTAGATGACTCGTTACATAACCTTCAACATTATGACTCAAATATTGGAGAAAATAAAGCACAAAGTACATAGTCCTGAAAATAAATTAGATGAATTTAATGTCAAAAAATGCAAAATTAAATTATCGTGAAATTATTTTGAAAAAAACCGTATACCTATTTGAAGGGAAATTTCGAACCTCTGAAATGAACGTACCAATTACATCAATCCCAGGAAACTTTTCTGACTAAAAGCTACAAATAAAGAGCCGATCAAGGTGATCCATATCGAAGATAAATTAATTCCGCCGGCATTGGGAGATGTTTGAGTACCATTTGTATTGGTCGATGGAGTTGGAGTAGAAGTACCTAATTAATGAGAAAATTATTGTATTTCTTTTCAGTAGTTACGAATTTTTAAATATAGTGATTTTAAAATTTACCACTGTCTGTCGAATTATTTTGATCAGTTGTAGATTGATGTGAAGTTGACGTCTCAGAAGACACCGGAGCGGGGATTGATGTTGAGACTGGTGATGGAACACCTTCTGGTGATGGAGCAGAAGCTTGCATCTCACTGTGTTCTAATGATTCAGATACCACAGGCGCGGGAAGAGATGTTGGGAGTGCTAAAAAGCTAGTACCAATGCCTAGAGGCATTGGCAAAGATGCCGATGGTGAAGAGTGCATAAGAGGTACAGATTGAGGACTAGGTTTCATAGTTGGTGGTTTAAATCCTGTATTTTTCATGAAAGATTGTAATATGGGGGTTATGTTTTGCCACATACTCATAATGTCTTCCAAAATTTCATCAAAATTATCTGGGTCCTTGGTGTTATTATTCATGCCTTGAGTTACAGTAGAAGATAAGTTTTGGAGCAATCCTGATATGCCTGATAGGTTACCAAATAATCCAGTGCTGTTCAAAGATGAAATAATTCTCTGAAAATTGGAGAATGGCTTGAAATTTTCAAATGCGGAGGTCAGATTAAAGGATGTCCCATTCATGAAAGTCATAGGGTTTAATAAATTTCCAATTGCGAATGGATTTTTTGATGGAGGTGCAGTACCATTGGCACCAAATACACCATTGAGTAAACTGGTCAATGGAGTTGTACCGTTCGCAGCTGGAGTGAGCAGGTTATTCACCATGTTTTCAACACCGCCAATCATTGGTAGTTCAGAAGATATATCAGATCCAGAGACATCAGCTAGGGATGGTATACTGGGAGACTTTTTAGGTGGTAATAAACTTGGTAGTGGATTATAATAATCTTCATCATCGCTGTCACTGTCACTAGATCCAGAATTCAAATCCTTGTAAATATCGTCGTCTGGATGATTAGAGTCATTTTCTTCATCGTCACTTCCTCCGAGCATACTAGGAGGAAGAAAACTTTTTAGCATTCCTTTCAAATTCGTTGATTTACCAGAGTTTCCACCCAAGAATGAGCTCATTAAATTATCAACTGCCGATGCGTCAGTTGGACTCAGCATTGAATTCAAAAATCCGTTTCCATTTTTCGAATCGGCTGACGTTTCATCCGATGATTTGCTAGAGGCTGAAGTCAGCAGATTGGAGAAAGGTGATTTATTAGAACTGGAGAATGAATCCATCATATTTGCAAAAGGTGACTCCGTGCTGCTGTTCATGTTAAACAACGATGAAGTTGTGTTCATAATCGAATTCATCATGTCAGTAAGTGGAGATAAACTACCATCACTTTGATTGAAGAGAGAAGGGTTGTCTTGAAAGAATGAATTTATCATATCATCAAATGATGAATTGCTACTGGATGAGTTCAACGAAGAACTATTCATGAAGGAATTAAACAAATCAGGGAATGAAGATGTACTGGAATCACCAAAATGAGGGAGTAGCGCACTAGGATTCATGAAAGAGTTCATCAAACTGCTCAAAGGTGATGCATTAGATTTTCCTGGATTGAAGATCGATTGACTACTGTTCATAAAGGAATGCATCATGTTACTTATAGGCATGAAACTATCATTGACTGGTTGCATGCTTATTGTGCTACTATTGAATAAAGAGCCAAGAATTCCATTCAGTGGTGTTGCATTTGTATTTGGAGGAAATTGGAATGGACTGCTCAAATTCATCATCATGTTGGGCACATTAAAGAACGGATTATTCTTGTTATTTTTTTTGTGGGATGTTGATGTGATATTAGACACAAATTGATCTGACGCATTGACTGGAGTCAGATTCACAGGATCAACGACTGGACCCAAACTTCCTCCAAGTTCCACAAATAATGATGGAGCTGGGAATGTATTCTTTGATGGCTTGTTCTGTGTTCCTCCTCCAAGGCCAAATATGTTGAATGGATTTTGGGTTTTATTTTTCGAACCATTGGACTGTGAAAAAGGATTAGAAAAACTTTGTTTAGAAGAGCTTTCTGGTTCAGTCCCGCTTAGGAGATTGAAAAGATTGAAATTTCTAGCAGTAGCAGTATCAGATTTAGAATTGCCAAACAAATTGAACCCACCCAACCCATTCGATGATTTCTTAGATTTTTTACCTGAATTTGTTGCAGCATCAGAACCTGTGGCTGTTTCAAAACTAGAACCAGTTCCTAAACCATTATCACTGATAGCAGTGGAGGTGATTGATGGGCTTGAAGAAGATTTTGGTGTAGTAGGATTAAATAGATTGAATAGAGAACCTTCAGAATTTGATCCTTTAGATGACTTAGAACCTCCAAAAGCAGTTGTTACTGGTTTTTGAGAAGTTGATTGGGTGAAGAAATTGAAAGAGTTTGTTCCTTCATGTTTTTTGGTAGTTCCACTACCTGAACCTGATGCAGTGCCTCCAAAAGCAGTTGTTACTGGCTTTTGAGAGGGTGACTGGGTAAAGAAATTGAAAGGGTTTGTTCCTTCATGTTTTTTGGTAGTTCCACTACCTGAACCTGTTGCAGTGCCTCCAAAAGCAGTTGTTACTGGCTTTTGAGTAAAGAAATTGAAGGGGTTTGTTCCTTCATGTTTTTTGGTAGTTTCACTACTTGACCCTGGTGCAGTGCCTCCAAAAGCAGTAGTTACTGGCTTTTGAGAGGTTGACTGGGTAAAGAAATTGAAAGGATTTGTTCCTTCATGTTTTTTGGTAGTTTCGCTACCTGAACCTGTTGCAGTGCCTCCAAAAGCAGTAGTTACTGGCTTTTGAGAGGGTGACTGGGTAAAGAAATTGAAAGGGTTGGATTGTCCATGGTGTGGTTTTTTGGTAGTAGTTTTTGTGCTATGAGTTGTAGAAAATGTAAATGGATTGAAAGGATTAAATGGGCTTGATCCAGAGCCTGTAGCAGTTCCAGTTCCAGAACCAGAAGCGGAACCGCTACTTGGTCCTGTAGTAGTTCCTCCAAAAGCAGTAGTTACTGGTTTAGAAGTGCTGGGCACATGGTGGTTTTTTCTTGTTGTAGTCTTAGGTTTATGTGTAGTAGGAAATGTAAATGGGTTGAAAATAGAAGATGGATTACCAGTTTCAGATCCAGTACTTGATGGGCTAGATGCAGTGGCAGTTCCCATAGCACTGCTTGAAGTAGTGGTTTTAGGCTTTGGAGTAGTTGGAAAAGTAAATGGGTTAAAACTAGAAAATGGCTTTGTAGTTTCTTTTGTGGTTGTTTTGATGTTATGAGTGCTTGTCTCTAAAGGAGTAATAATAACATGTGGAGTTGTGAAGGGATTATATGATGTGGTTGATCCTGATCCTGAACCAGATATGCCACTACCACTGCCACTACTACCAGTTGTATAACCTGAACTTGTAGGCTCCCCAGTACCTGTAGTGTACCCTCCTGTAGGATACCCTGAACTTGGTGTGATGCTAGGTGTATGAGAATTAATAGGCTGTGGAGTTGTATATGTGTGAGGTAATGTGGAAGGATTAGGAGGTTTTGTAGTAGTAAATGGATTGTAAAAAGTGAAAGGATTGCCTACAGTTGGGGTCACTTGTGTGGGTGGACTGCTAAGTGGTAAACTGCTACTGCTAGATACAGGCTTAGGAGTACTAAATGTTGGAGAATAGGAAGGAGTGTACGGCTTATTTGAAGACGGCATTACAGTATTCAATATTGTACCATTTCCAGCTATGGTATAATTATAAGTTTCTTCACCGCTTTGTGGAAACACGGGGATTATAACACTTGCTGGAATAAGGCCACTAACTATACTTTCAGCTATGGAAGGATTTATGGAAGGTTCACTTGAAGGAATTGGATGAGAAGGGACATATGTACCAGGATAATTTAGTGCAGCATGATTTATTTGAAGTTCAATGGCGGGAGGTGAAGGAGGAGGAACATTTGTTTCTGGATAACCTCCGGGACTAGCACCATAATCCGAAACATCAGATGGCCAAGGAGCAGAAGCGGGTGAAGGGAAATCAGAATTTAATTCAGGAGAACTACCAACTTGTGAACCTGGTACAGGCCATCCACTTAGTGAAGGATTAGGATATCCACTAGCCCAGGTATTGGGAGGATGTGCAAAACTGGTTTGTTCAACGCTGGACGGATCACCATTGGAAAATTGATTAGGACTAGAGAAATGAGAAGTGGATGGAAATGCAGATGGGTAGCTATTAATGAAATTTTGCGAGGCAAATGACGTTGCTGGCGCGCTATTCTGTGGATATTCATCATATAGCGCACTTCTGACATTTATAACATGTGGAAAGGAAGTCGATGGATAATAATATGTGTTCAATTTACTTACTGGAGATGATACTCCGGCTTTAGTGCTCGATGGCTCAGATAAATCCGATACAAGATTATCATATTCACTCACCGATGACTTTGAAGGTGGTTCTGCAAATGGATTAAAAATGGTTGGCCTAGCAGTAGTACTTGTTCCCGTGGGTGGAAGCGTTGGAATATTCAGTCCTAATCCGAGGCTGTCATCAGGAAATGAGCTACCGCCAGTTGCAGGACTAGACGAGCCAATGCTACTACCTGATGATTGATTTGGAGCAGCTGCAGATGACGAATTCCATAATGGTGGTGATTCTGAAGCTGAAGGCAATGAAATGGAAGATGCAGATGGTGAAGAATTAGGAATTTGTGTTGATGAGGACCCTGATGGCAGGCTAATCGACGATGGATATCCGGATGGTGGATATCCTGTGCTGCTACTGTTTGTTCCATTTACCGGAGAGACCGAAACATCAACAGACATTCCTGAACTATTTCCTTCGCCACCATAATTTAAATCTACAACCACTATTTCATCTGCAACTCCTGTAACTGGAATGAGATTTCCATTTTCGTCCTTGATGACGGCATTAACATTTTGTGGATTCTGTCCGACATAAATTTCCGCAGCCACAAAGTGGCCCAGTAACAAAACGGCAAAAATTGCCGGAAACATTATATTTGATTTTGAAACAATATTATTAAAATTTTAAAATTTACTCAATAAAAAAAAAAAATCAAAACTTTTAAGGAACCTTTTAATGTACTGTGTACTGAACAAATGACAGCTCCGACTAAAAATGTAACCTCTGGCGTAACACTTCTTCCTTATCGTAAAACCATAAAACTTTCAAACAAAAAATGGTACGTAAGTGTATTGATAATTTTCTTTTTAGGTATTCCAAGTGATTCTCATGATATGTATGTGTTTTAAAATTTTCAATACCATGAGCGTTTTCACTTGAAAAGTGATTCATCGACAAGAGCTGATAAATCACTTACGTAAGCTTATGAAAATTTTCTCGTTTTGCACAACATTTCTTTACCTCAAGTACTGAGCACGAGAATTCAAATTGGGATTATTTTTAGAATCACTGAAACCAATGAAAATGTTTCCTAAAACTGGTCGTAAATTTATAAACTGAACGTTTGACATTGGTTTGAAATACGATAAATAAAGGCATTTTTTCAATAGATTAGCAACTCGGAAACTCACATGTACTGTATTTCCAACAATCGAGGCATCAAAACAAAAAAGCATTCTTGAAATTCGGTATAAAATTTTCGTATTTTGATAAAAATCTTATACATTTCAAACAATGCACAAGAGCTTTAATTATTCACACGTGGTTTAAGATGTGATTTGTATTCGTATCCAGTGTCGGTAGGTAGTAAGTACGTTTCCAAAACAAATGAATATTCTCAAGTTGTTGTCGCGAATGGCAAGAAGAAAAAAATGATAAGGGTATTTTATCGGCTTTGCGGAAAAACAGCAACTTAAATGATAGGCAATATTTCAACGTTTATCACTTTGTGTAAAAGTTTTGCAGCCCCAGCTAGCGAATCAATCTGCGTTGCTTTCTGTGTGTTTTCGATTAAATGAGTACAACGGTAGCAGGAATAGGGGGGCAGATTTTGAGCTTTTACAGCTGTTAACAAACAAGCATCTGTCTCTTTACTCTTCGGTCTCTGATTAATTTTACAAAACTTTGCGATGAAAACTTTTGCCAATGAGCGTTTACGGGGACACCTTCGTGCCCATTTTATTAGTACATCTGTCTCGTTATTGTACCATAACCCGTAATAGTGACTTTTTAAAAGTATGGACAGAACGATTCTGTGAAACATTCTCATCCTTGGTAACATACGAAGACGTAGGCAATCTAGACATTTCTTCTCTTACTCATTAGACGAGTAATACTGTTGCGAATGAAACAAAAATTACAAAATTTTCATGACTACGAAAAAAAAAACAATGAAAGGTAAACTAAACTATTTCTACGAGTCTTAATCAGCTCATTGATTCATCAGGAGAAAAAACTTCAGGAAATTCTGGCATGTACCTGATACTTGAAAACAACTTTAATCGATATCACTATAAAATCACTCTCGACCGAGCACACGATGCTTTGAATTCCCCGACTTGGATCGTGTACGTGTCAAGAATTTGTTTTCAACTTTTCATTAATTAAGTATTTAACGAAGTGATAGGAGTTACTTCACCAAAACTTCGTGTCTTTACCACTACCGCCTCCTTTACCTTAAATTCTTCTACAAACAAACAACTTCAAAAGAAGAAAATTGCGTAGTATTAAATGAAATTAAAGACTGATATATTTTATTATCGTCGTCCAAAGATTTATATTCTGCGAAATCTTCCCAACGTGAAGATGAATTTTTCTCCATTTACAGAAAAAGTTACATTTAAAATCAATATTCAAAATTGAAATTGTCAAAAAATAATTATACTTATTCAACTTTGAATAAAAAATTATACGATAGCAAAAAAAAAATTATCCTTCAGGAATATTTTTAAATTTTTCAAAAAAATTGGAGTCGAGGCCATTTTGAAATTCAGTTAAAGGGAATATAAAAAGTACGGAATCATTTTTTCATAAAAATAAACAACTTTGAGGGGGGGGGAATCCAAAATTCGAAATAAGCGCCACCTTTAAGGTACCTACTACTTTCTCTCGAAATGGAAGGTTCAAAAAATTTAAATTTGTTTTAAAGTCTCACAAAAAAAAAAATATAATTCCATTTTGAATAAATCGACACATAATCACGCGTATGGTTATTAATTCACGGCGACTTTTCCAATTTATATAATGTCATCGTCGGAAAACTTTGCTAAAACTTTACGTTCCATCGCTTTAAGCCATTTTCGAGAAGTTTTACAGTAGGTAAATAGTACAGAAAAAGAACATATTTTTCGGAAATAAAGCATTTCTTCAACATTTGCCTTCGTATACCCATTCAGGATATGAACTTCGATGCGGAAAACTTTCATTGATGTGAAAAACGAAATGATGTTCGCTTGTCAAACTTGCCATATACCTAAAGGTCCACTACATTTCGCCTCTTTTTTCCTCCCCTTCTATATAGAACTGAGAATCGCTTTGTTGCAAAACTGAACGACATAACAGATGTTGATCGCGTCGAGATTGGATAATTTAATTACAACACCAGCAAGCACAAAAGTATCGGAAATTTTGCGGTGCATTTTTTTCCATAGCTATTTTATCATCATCGTCGAGTAAATAGGTACCTATCTACTGTGCCATTCATACATGAACATTTGTTCAATTTCCACTTTCAGTTACCAGCAAAAATAGCCATTTTAAATGGGTTAAAAATGAACATCATCGAAAGCACGCCTTACCTTTTGATTGCCTTTTCATCAGTTTTGAAGGCGAAAAAAAAACCTGCCAATCTAGGCTAGAAAATTCAATACGCCGGTTAATGAAATAATTGAAGCGTTCGATTAGGTTGTGCTTAAACTTTTTTTCTTCACAAACACGAGCCAAGTTTGAAGTTTGTGCGAAAGATTTCTGACGTTTGGTTGAATGGGGGCAATTACGGTTATTTTTTTCTCTTCCAACAATATTTTCACCGTCTATTAACTACTTTTGTAAAAACCTCGAGAAAATTTGTCGATTCCGCAAAAATCACATCCAGTTTTTACGAAATTTTTCCTACGAGGAAATGCGAGAAAAAACCCACCATCGACAGGAAAAGAATCTCGCAAAACGTGCAAATCTCAATAAAAATTCGCTGCTGATTGATGTAGTAGAAAAATTGGCCAACTATAGAATTTCTAAAAATACCACTATAGATAGGTATTTATCTATTTTTATAGTGAGAATTTCCTTATGCGAGGTTTGAAAAACACGGAGCGTTGCTTTCTCGCAACTTGAAAGCGTTAACTAAAGAAAACGTTGCGAAATATTTTAATTTCATTGTTGAAAAACTCGTTGGGAATTCTTTTTACAAAGTTAATATTTTTTAAAAACTTCGCCGTCTTCCAAGTTCATAACTCAAATTTCTGAATTTACTCTTTGTTAATTTGAAGTTCGCCTTTCATCTCTCACTTTAGAAATTCTTATCAACGATGTGAAAAAAACTTCAATTCTTAAAAGTTGCACAATTTCTGTTGAAATTTCATTCTGGCGTTTGCTTTCAGTCCTACTTTTTATAGAAATGGCAAATTTACTTCTTCGATTTGCCTCCTACGCTTTCCTATCCTCGAGTTCGCGCATTTTTTGCTCAACTCGTTTGCCGATTTGTAGAATTTTTTTCTCAATAGATGATTTATTTCTACGAAAATAATAAGTAGAGCGAAATATGTAGTTGGTAAATTTTACATCACATATTTGTTTTTAAATCGCCGCAGATGCGACCTTCTCTCGAACCAAATTAGATAAGAAGTCATCTACGATAGAATTTTAAACTATTAATTTGAGAACATTCGTCGAGACGTCGAATACATCTTCGTATTTTATCGGTTCTACGTGCACTTAGTACGCACACCTACATAGGAAGGTACGTACGTAGATACATGAGTCGAAAATATTGTAGGTATTCGAAAATGTAAGCAATATAAGGCAAATTTCTAAAATTAGATTTGTTTCCGGTTCCGCTTTTCTAACAAACAACAATACATCCGTACGTACACGCACGTCATTCTTTCAGCAGCAGAAAATGCACAAGGTGCCTACACTGATACATTATTCATAAGACGGAACATACATCGAATTGCACCCCAATTTCATGTTTAATAGTTCTCAAATGTACACGTCTTCTCGCTGCCGAATAATATTTATTTGTACCTACGTAAAGTGAAACTCTCGCGTTTCATCTTCCTCTCGTACCGATTTTTTTTTCCTTATAAAATTAAAAAGAAATTATTTTCTCGTCGTCGTTTGAAAAAAAACACATGCACCTACCTAATACGAGAAATAGTAACAAAAAAAAAGTGGAAAAAGACATTCGTCATGTAAAAAAATAGGTACCATCGTCATATGGTGACAAATTTCCAAATATTCGATTTATATTCCGAGAGAAAATATTACAAGTCCCTTAGGAGATTTTTTTACGATATAGGTACAATATGATATAAAGTACGATGATTCCTTGATATTTCAGTCTTTTTAGTTCGTTCGATAGTACATATATTTTTCAATATTTTTTTTTCGACTTTGGTGTAACATTATCAAATTGATAAGAAGTTTTTAAATCGGTTTACGCCACGTTCCAAAGAGATTGCTACTTTAAAGGAAGGTGTTGGTACCCATGTCGACTTTGACAACTTTTTTTCGAATCAGATGTGGTGTGTTAAATTTTTTCTTCTTCTTTTTCTTCTTCGGTGTATCGCACTGAAAATAAACACGTGGGTATTTCTCTTTGATTGAAGGTGGTCCTTAAACGACTCCCGGTTAGACTAGGTATTGCTTGAGAAAATCCAATTATCATTTACATCCCAAAATACGAAATTTATTCGTAACGGGAAAACATACTTATTCCGTTGTGGTTGTAAACCTCTTCAAAAATAACTTCTGGTAATTTATTTAATTTTTCTAAAAATCAAAAAGTTGAAATACGTATGTACCTAAGTATGTTCAAATCAGACTTTTAATACCTATGACATTTTTTATGACTTTTAAAAATTTGGAAAAAATTTCTTTTTTTTTAGTTATGACTTTTTGATATTTTGTTTTTTATCAAATGAAAAAATTAATTTCTGGATGGAAATTTAATAATAGAAAATTTAATTTCAATTTTTTTTCTGACTTTGGTCAGACTTTAAATATAACATTTTTTATGACTTTTAAAAACTTCTTTCTGACTTTATAAAACTTGAAAAAATTTTCATTTTTTTTTTTTTTTTTTTTTTTTTTTTTTTTTTTTTTTTTTT
>FIZV01063345.1:0-13759 GCA_900050545.1 Trionymus perrisii | reverse complement strand
CCAATTTCGTCAATTTGAAAGAAATTCAAGTTTTTTTCTCCATTTTATTTTATTTTATTTTATTTTTTTTTTTTAATACCTAAATGAAAGTAAGACAAATATGACAAATATTTTTTAAATGTTGTTCGAAGTTATTAACTTTTATTCTAAATTATTATCATTGTTTAAAATTCAATAAATATTCCAAACTTAGCTATAAGTAGTTTTTTTTTTTTTTTTTTTTTTTTTAATTCTACTTAGGTATGTCTGTTGAAAATTAATTTTTTCGAATACAAAATTGTTTTTTTTAAATTTTGATAAAAAATAATTTTTTCAATAAATTTTTCAATTTTCTTCAAGCATGATTTTCCTATTAATTTTTTTTTTTTTTTAATTTTGCACAAAACGTATTTTTATTTAAAATTTCATTTAAATTTCGTTTCAAAAAACCCTTTAGAAATTTTATTCAAAATTAATTTTTAAATATTCTGTTTATAAATAAGTAATTATCTAAAAATAAACGTGTTAAGTATGTAGATGTCTGTTTACCTTCCATGTTACGTCTATTGCTTGTTGAGATCATATCCTTGCCGGTCAATAAATTTTCTTTGAATTCCTCAACATTTTCACTTTTTGGAAATATGCCGGAAACTCCAGTAATTACAACGTCATCCGGACCACTTAATTCGACCATTTTTTTTCAAAATGTTTTGTTAAACAATTTAGAGAAAAACTTGAAAAAAACAACGAAAAATATGTAACGAAATTGATTTGTTGATCTATTTATATGATTCGTTTTTATGTAGGTAGGTATACAATTTATTTACCTACATGATGTCCCTACCAGCGTGTTTATTTGAGGAGCGATCAGGATTTTTAAATTGTGCTAACCCATATTCTTGCATAATAATGCTATTTAAAGCTTCTTGGAATAAAGTCATAAACGTTTTTATTTTTTCAAAATTGGAAACAATGTAGTAGGTTATAATGAGGTAAATGCATAGTAGGTCTAGGTAGCAAGAAGTACAAAAGAAAATTATTATTCCTAATACCTAATAATAAATAAAAAAAACAAAAATCCACTTAGGTCGGACAACTTACGGCCGTGATTTACCAAAAGGTAGGGAAGAAAAGTACCTAGGTAGAGTGAACGAATTTCTAATCTCAAGAGACGGAGATTTTTTCGGTCAAGATAGGTTTAGTGCAATGTCGTAATTATTATAAAATGTCTTTCCAAGTTTTATTACATTTACTTCGTCGGTAATCGGAAAAACGAATTGTTTTTCTAGCATACTCGTAATTACGTTGAACAAGCTACTTGATAAAACGATAAAACATAAATAACTAACTAATTAAGATTTTTCGGCGGAAATTGTTAATATGATTTGTGAGCTAGAATTTTTATAAACGCGCATTTTGGGCGACACATTTTGAATATATTTATGCAAATTTCCGATTGCTCTTTTTTCCAGGTAGGAAATAAAATTCTAATACGAAAATGGTACTGTGGCTCAAAAATAATGCAATTCTGTAATGCGTAAGTAATTTTTATACATATTTTATTGTCAGTAGTAGTTTACAACTTGCATTAATTATCAATTGAAAAAATTGTGAATAGGAACTTGTCCGGGATTTTCAAATTAAGTCGCGAAAAACCAATTTTTTTCGTTATTATTTTCCACCCTTTAAACCAGTATTTTTGTTCTATTTTTTTTTTCTTGCAAAATATACCATTAAATATACCTAGATACACCATAAATCTCGATTTGAACCTTGCAATATTTTTGAGCTAGAATTTATTTTGCAAGAGTTAATGCAAATCTCTAATTTTGTTCTTCTTTTCAGGTTGAAAAATACTGATATGAAGACGTATTGTGTCCAAAAGGTCCGAAGAATAGGTAAATTTATGGTAAGTAAGTTACTTGTAGCAATTTTTGATATTTCGCATCGTGAACGAAATGAAGAATTATTCCGTCACAAAAAACCTTGACATTTAATCTTGAGATAATGCATTTTGACTGTTTCAATATCAAGTATGCATCTTATATTCGGATGCGGACTCGGGTTATCATCATAACTTGACCGCATGATTTAACAATGTTTGCATTGCGAAAGAACACCAATTCGAGATTACGAGCTGATTTAGCTACATACGTTGATACACGTTTAAAAAATGCACGACATGATGCAAAATAAAAAATGTGGCAAATTTAATAACAAAACTCGTAAACTTTATTAAGTACCTTATGAGCAATATTCAACAATTCCAAATTTTACAAAGTATCAGCAAACGATCTAATTAAATACATAAATAAGAAAATCAGCCGTAAAAATAGCGTCTTGAATTTTAAACGTAATTGTTAATCGATAATTTCTAAAAAAAAAAAAAGCATTATCAAACACAAAAAAACCACATAAATATCAAAATGAAAGTATACGAATTAGGTCGCGATGGCGTTACAGCAGAAGCTTATTTTTTAATTTTTTTTTGAGGTGTCGCGGTTAACGTCGTAGTCGTCGTTCTTTTTACTGTTTTATTAAATATTCCGTTCGATAAGGTTATCACAAAAGAAAATAGTTGTAGCTGAGTATCACTGAAATCAGAGCATTGAATTAGTTAGATGTTTTTTACGCACTAATCTAATGACCAGTGACAGACTTACCAAACTTTGGTCACCGGTTTAGCTTCATTTGCACTGATTATAAATAAGGGGAACAATATCGAAAATACGCAAGCACTAAAAATATAAAAAAATATTAATCATTTGAAAGTTGGAGAAAATTATCTGGATCAACGATTAAGATAATTACCTAACGATATAAGATTGAGGGAGAGCTGTTAGAACAGATAGTGGTAACCCAAAACCGACAAAATATGGCCAGTTTACTTCGATAAATAGCAAACGGTGGTGTAGTTCCCATCCCAATTTACACCATTTGTATTCGAACGCGTATAACGAATATAACATGCACATATGCACAATACCGAGTATTTCTCCCAGATGGGCGATTGGAAATAAACTCACGAACATAGCCTGTAAACAATTGAATTCGATTAGAAACTATTGCTTCTTTTGGATGTTGATTATTTGTGAAGTAGATATGCTTACTTGTAATAAGAATAACGTTTGAATCACCAAACTGAACAATGAATCAGCAATAAATTTACTGCAACTAGAAAAGTAATGTGATCGTCCTTGAGTACACCAAAAAGCAGAATCAGCTATGTCCTGCAATAATATAGTGGGTTTTCAGGTTTAAGGTAACATAACACGTGGTACTTTAGATGGATAATGTAATATACCTGGAACCATAGCGTGTTGACGATTTTACTCAAGAGAAATAAAGGCATAACCCATAACGTGCTGAAAATCCAATACAGCACAGGCGTCGTCCAAGACCATACCGTACTGGCGACCTTTGATTGGCCGAGTAATGAGACTAATGAATAGTTGAGAGATGGCAACAGCACATATTCGAATAATATTAAACTTAACCAAAACACTCCACCGTTTAGACCACAGCACTGAATTATTCTCTTCAATACTTTCGGATTCCTAAGGATCGAAAAAATTTTGAGATTAATTACTTGATAATTCAGTCGTTCCATATTCGATGCTGATTACTTACTTAACATTAGAAGAAGGTATAGATTTCTTTTTTCTGGCCGAATCTGTTCGTTTGATTCGCTCCGATGCTGCTACTTTTTCACTTATTTTGCCATCTAAATAGAATAGAGATACGGCTCCTTTTACACTATCGACGGAGCCTTTTAAAAAGGCTCGGATAACAGCCTGTAAACATGCGAGGGATTAGATTCGGCGACTGGATTACCATTTGAAAGCATTGACTTACATATATTTTGTTGATTTCCATTTAAATGCACATAATACAACCTATTGGTAATATGAAATGAGAGAGCTACGTTTCGAGAACTAAACTAAATTGTACGGCTAATGAGATAATGCCCTTATTCGTAATATTTACACGGGAATTAATAAAAAATAAATCGTTATAAATTTAATAAAACTGTTTGCAAAAAACACAAAACTATCAAATCAACTGAAAAACAAATCATAACATTTGAAAAAAATGCTGCCAACCTATTTTTTCCAGTGTTTATGTAGTGGCATTATTGAATTTTCTGGTTCTAATTGTTCTAATTTAAGAAAGTTTTGCTAGGAGCGCTAGTAATTTTTTTTTCTTATCAACGTGTTTGTTTATTAATTATTTTTGTGATTTTGAAATTGTGTAAAAATGAATTTTGGTTTATTTTGAAGAAATTTGTGCGTTTCCGGATATTTTATTCGATTTTTCAATTAATTAGTGAACTATTTGTGCATTTCAAGTCACATTTACTTTTCTTGTTAATCGGCGATATAACACTTCAGCGTTTACCGTGCTTTTTCTATGTCAGCGAGTGAACTACGGACGTATGAAGAATGAATTTGGAACTATTAGGTAATTATAAAAATCTGTGTATTTTTCGTATGAAATCTATTTAAACACTTCATTAACTAATACCGTTTGTTCTTCTTACTGTTTAGAATCATTCGGACAGAATTATCCAGAAGTAAGTACTGTTCTGTTCGAAAACAGCACTCTGAATTTCACCGGGTATGCTGATTAACTTTATCAATGTTTTTAGGAATTTGATGGCACCTTAGATTGTGTTTCGTTAGCTGTAACATGTTCATTCAATAGAAGAGGAACATTGCTCGCTGTAGGATGCAACGATGGTCGGATCGTAGTTTGGGATTTCTTGACTAGAGGAATAGCCAAAATAATTTCCGCTCATATGCACCCTGTGTGCTCAATAAGGTGAAGTATAAGTTTATGAAGGATTACGGTAGTGAAATGAGGCATTTATTTTGGTGTTTTTTTTTTTTTCAGTTGGTCTAGAAACGGATGCAAATTATTGAGTGCATCGACTGATAACAACGTTTGCATTTGGGATGTGTTATCTGGCGAGTGTGAGCAACGTTATCGCTTTCCGTCTCCCGTTTTAAAGGTTTAAATGCTCGCTTGTTTTATTATTCATGTATGAAAATATGAAATTAATTGATTTCTCGAAATTTAGGTTCAGTTTCACCCGAGAAACGATAAATTATTTCTAGTTTGTCCGATGAAACATGCATCTGTTCTTGTTGATTTAGATGGTGAACATCAGATGATTCCTACCGATGACGATGTAATTCTATTATCCCTTTTTTTGCTCATCCTCGACTTCTTCAATATTATAATTAAACGCAAATGAATTATTTCAGTCTGATTTACAAATAGTAGCATCTTTCGATCGCCGAGGCCTCCATATTTACACCGGAAATGGTAAAGGCAAAGTTGTTGTGTTGTCGTGTCCCAAATTAGAAGTAAAATCATCTTTTAAAATTAATAGTAGCAGCGCCACTGCTGTTAAAAGTATCGAATTTGCTCGTCGAGGAGAGTAAGTGGTTGAAATTGCGTTAATTTTAAGTATTTTCTAATTACCTAATGTAATTTATTTTTTGTTAGATTTGTATTATTCAATTGTTCTGATCGTGTTGTACGTGTCTATAATTCCGAACACATTTCTAAAACTGGAAAAGATGGCGAAGTTGAGCCTATTCAAAAGCTACAAGATTTAGTTAACAGGTTTGAAATTCGCCTTGAAAAATATCTGTTATTTTGTTATTATAATTACGTTTTTTTTTTCTATACAGAACAATGTGGAAAAAATGTTGCTTCTCCGGAGACGGTGAATACGTCTGTGCCGGATCAGCCAGACAGCACGCTTTGTACATTTGGGAAAAAAGTATAGGGAACTTGGTTAAAATTCTTCACGGTATGAAAGGAGAACTACTTTTAGACGTCGTGGTAATTATTCCGGGCCTACATCTCTAATTTTAAGCCTTCGTAATCTCATATTAATCGAAGATTTCTTAGTGGCATCCTGTCCGCCCCATCATAGCCAGTATTTCCAACGGAGTTGTTTCCATTTGGGCCCAAAACCAGGTTGAAAACTGGTCCGCTTTCGCTCCTGATTTTAAAGAGCTTGACGAAAATGTAGAATATGAAGAAAGAGAATCGGAATTCGATTTGAGTGACGAGGATAAATCAGTTACCGCTGGCCCAGAAACTAAAGACGAAGATGTCGAGGTGTGTAATCTTTTCAAGATGTCATGGCCAGCAACTTAGATGAAACTTTAATGCTCGAGCTATGTTCTAAATTCCAAAAGTAAAATGAAGTATACCCCAGATTGTTCCAAAAATGCAAAAAATAATTAAGTACTCGCGTATTAAAATTTTCGTGTTTTTTTTGGGAGGAAAAAAAAACTTTCACTTATTTTAGAAAAAAAATCTCACTTTTGTTTAAAAAAAAAATCTCAATTTTTTTCTCATTTTTTTAGAAAAAAAATTAATTTATATGCGGGAAAAAATTTAATTTTAGAAAAAAAATCTAATTTTTTTTGAAGTGGAAAAAAGTTGAAAATTTTTTCATTGAACAAAACTCATAAAAATTTTTGATTAAAAAAGCCTTTTACTTTTTCAACGAAAAAATTCCTCAATTTTTTCAACTGCAAAAATGTTAATTTCATGCCTCAATTTTTTTCAAGTAAAAATATTTCTCATAGGAGGAAAAGTGGAGGGGATTTATATTTTTTTAATGAAAAAAAAAGTTATAAATTTCAAGGAAACTTGAAATAAAAAATTTTCGAAGTAAAAAACTGAGTTCTTTTGAAGTGAAAATATTTTTCAAATTTTTCTGGAAAAAGTGCTTTAAACTTTCAAACGATGTGTGAAATAAAACCACCCATGAGGGGTCCAAGGGGCAAAGACTTCTTGCGAACGCGAAGTGTCGAGTTATGCATTTAATATTTACAAAATTTCAACCCGTCAGGCCCTCACCCCTTCGGAAAAAAATTGAGCCATATCCTAGAAAATTCTCAGTCACCTTCTCTGTATGGTGTAGTTTACATCTTTGGTAATATTAAATCATGGGATTGTTTACAGATCGACGTCACTACGGTGGAAAATATTCTGGCGTTTTGTAGCTCCGATGAAGAAAACGAAGATAACAATGTTTTACAATTTTTGCCTATCGCTCCGGAAGTAGAAGATCCTGAAGATAGTGGTCCTCCAGCCGCCCCCAGTGGTCGAGATTCTCCTCCAGCTAAAAGGCCTAAGTACAAATCTTACGATATTCATTTGGAAGGTACACCCTTGGATGGTAAGTCACTTGGAGTATTGTTTTTTAAAGATTACTTCTGGTGAAATTAAATGGTACCTTAATTTATTATTTTTCAATTACTTTCAGAGCCACATCCTCTCCTCAATCCTCGTTCTAAAGATAAACCTCCAACTACCGGTAAAAAGGGAAGCGGAAAAAGGATATCAAAATGAAGACTGTTACGATTAGTTTGTGTGCAAAATTTTTTCATAATTTGTATATAAATTTGGAAGGATTATTTACTTCTTTTTGAACTTGAATTGCCGAAGATATGTAAGTTCGTTTCATGGAATGGAATGAGAAATTGACTGTAGAATTATAAATATGTTATTTTCTTCAGTAATATAGTTCGCTTAATGTAGACCAATAAGTTGATGTAATATTTTGTATTTTTCGATTATGTTAAATTTTTTTATTTATTATGATGACTTTTTTTTTCATTTTCATCGTGAATTGTAACATGATCACAATCGAATAAAAAACAATCCTGCAAGTTGACGTACCGTTATCATTATTAATAATCTACTTGTCTCTGCATTACCTTTTTAAAAAGACTGCCTCAGTTGTAAGTTTCTAAATGGATAAATTCTTGACGTCATTTTTTCAGCGATTACATTATTGTAATTATTTTATAGACATATGGATGCTTTCGTGACGCTAGTTTTCGATTTTATTAAATCATTATTAAATAAAAAACATAATCTCGTGTTCTTGACGTTTCACTATGACTACTTCCATAACTACTTTTTCCTTTAACTTGACAAAGTAGAAATACATCCATTTATGTCTGCCGCCGAACGTTATAATTTCTCCATCGACTAATTTTTTTTTTGTCGTTGCTCTTGATTAGATTCGTAAATGGTATTAGTGTCTTAGCTCACCCAACTCCTTTCCTTGTTCCTAAATCCCTCCACTACTTAAGGTTAAAGACAACACGTGTCTTCGGTTTGATCTATGTTCGTATCTGTAACGTGTTCAAACCAGTTTTTCCACACAAATGGAATTGGAAAGAACGGCGCGATCTCGCTGTATATACTTTTTATCAGTCGAGTTTTGTTTCACTTTTAGTTCATCTCTTCTTACGTATATTTTATTTTTATTACAATTTTTTTTTTTCGTCTGCATCATGATTCATGTTGTGTTTGTGTAGTGTTTGGTTTTTCATATTTTTCCTTCAAAAATGTGTATTTTATTTTTCACTATTTTTTATCGAAAAAAACCCAACTGGAGATGTAATTTTTGTAATGTTGTATTGAGTGATTTATACGTTGGGTAGCTTCAGATATGAACCAATTTGTGTCGATAAATTTTAATCAAGTGTGAAAAATGCGATGGATATCTCGATTCATAGTATTCTTATCGGTTTTTGTTTTTTATTTTATTATAGGTAATGTATCACTTTTTAAAATTACTTATTATTCCATTACCTACCTACCTGCCTATATGAACAGTTGCAATTTGAAAGAAGGAACGGAATATTTGTCCGAGGTTCTGAGAATTTTTGAATGTGTGAATTTAAATTTTTGAAAAAATAGCCAAGTAAGGGCGATTAGTACGAGTAGTTGCCTGGTTAGTTTATGACTATTGGCTGGCATCGTGTAATGTGGCTGGAATGCTTACGAGTCATCATTATTCATTTTTTGAACTTCTGTAAGGAGCTTCCACCTGATGGAGGATGATTAGGGTATGGATTACGTTTTTTCGAACCTACAATAATAACAACAACAATAAGAAGAAGCAACAAAAAAGGGGAACTAAACCATCACTAAAATAATGCAAGTGTTTATAATATACTTTACGTAACTGAGGTTCGCTCGGGCAATAAACCTCAAAATTCGTCGAAAATCACTTTATCTCCCTAGTTGAATAATACACTAAGTATTACACCATTCAAGATTATGAACAATAGGAATGCATAGATGCTCAGTATTTGAAGTATGAATAGAATAAATTCGTCTCAGTACAGAGAATGGATTACGTGTTTACGGTATTTTACTAGATTCACATACAATAACTCATTCTTCATTCTGGTCCATTCGTTAAATATACCAATTTTAATTTATTTTCTGCCTATCATTTGCTGGTACGATACAATCGTAAAAAAATCCACTCACAAAGGTGCTAATGGCTGAACCGGTTTAAAATTTACCAAAATGTATCTACCGGAGATATTTCCACTCATGTAAACTTTCGGATTTTATTGTTACGGCAAATTTATTTTATACGCGAATAATTTGGGTAATTTAATTCACAATTTTGTTAGATGATAGTTTGATTGATTTTAGATAAGAAAATCGGAAAATGAAGTAGTTATCTGTTATAAGAGGTAGTTGGGATAAGGGTGGTAGCACGTACCAGCTGCCAGCTCGCTTGTAAACTTAATTCGTCTGTTTTAAGGATGTCTACTTTTTATTCGAATTTGGTATTCATTTTGATTTACGTTTGACAGTTTCATTATAAAAATGAAATTTCAACTGATTACAAATTACAATAAATTTACTGTAATTTACATACTTACGTAGTTATGATCGGTAGTGGAGATAAGGGTAGTACCAGCCTACCACTGTGACCAGATCGCTTGACAATAATTGGCGAACTACATCGTCTGTACTGTGCTAAGAATTAAGATTAAGAATGTCTACAATACTTTTTCTTTTTGATATTCATTCATAGAAATAGAAAAACTGAAAAATATCGATAAACGTAAAACGTAATATTGAAATGAAAACTAGTTATTTTAATGTCATATTAGTCATAATCATAATGGAAAATAATTATTTGATTTCCTTTCCATACAAAAATATCAAAATCAGTTTTCTGAATTTTTACCAAATGGCAACACTGCTTTCTGAAATTTTCAAAACTGAGTACGATGTCTCGACGTCTCGTGTCCGGCTCCGGCATTGTTATGCGTGTTTGCGTGTTTGTTGATTGTTGACTCACTTTGAAACTGACAGTTAGTTACACTATCTCAATGTCTGTCGCTTCGTAGAAAATACGAGAAATGTGCGTTTAATTTAATTAAGAGGGTGTCTTATTTCGATTAACTTATTGAAATTACTTCAGTTTAGTGTAGCTTGCAATATTTAACTGGTTTGTTTGAAAATCACGTTCGTTTGCGAGTGTAACAATAGTAATATCGTAGTTGTGTTTGTTCCCGGACGAAATTTACAGCTTCGGTTTGCAATCATGAGGTAAGAATTCGTCAATTGAACGGTTTATCTTATTAAGAGATGATAATGGCTGCTTAAACAGGGAAATGCACCCATTGGCAGCGTTAAATTAGCCGATTACGTACCATTGAAGTCTGGCCATGTCGGATGATTCGTCAATCTTTAAGAGAATACGCACCGAATAGTATTGTAAATCGGTACGAATTATTGCAACCGTTATTTCGAGCTAATTACCGGTATAAAAAATTAAGCAGCAGGAAAAGACGGTGTCATTTCTTAATCACCACCTGATAACAATGGTGCTTTTACTTTTGTCGCTTTGTGATCATTGTTCCAAACGTGTAATTAAAACACGACGCAGATTCGTCTGCGAGGAAAACGAAATTGAAAACCGGTGACGGTGAAGGTTCATAGATTCGGAACAATCGTTTCAAAGAATCGTTTATAACATTTGTATGAATTTTGGTCCAATCGAACGTACATGTAGGTGTATTATGGGCATGGGCAACGTAATCTGGCGCTGGACAAAAAATGGAATAAAAATAACTTTCACTTTCGATAGATTCGATAATTTTGCATACAAAGGTTAAAGCTGGTTGAAGTTGCGAGTGCACTGTTACGTAGATAACAAATACCATATAATTACGACAATTTACCGGTGGTACCGCCATACGTGACTTTCGTTTTGACCTTTTGGCGAGACTTTTCATTCACGATCAAGTTCACGACTATGTGATTTACGCAGCACGAGAAATTCAATGTTGGTGAATGGTCTTGGTCAGCCCAGCCATGTCGACGACCATTGCACCGCGTCTGCTTCATTTCTTTACCCAGTCTGCTGTGCTCTGTTGTGTTAATAAAAACTATTCATATGCGAAATTTTACTCTACAACTTTTTCACGTGCTTAGCACGTACATAAGAAAGTATCTCGAGCGCGTGCGACCAAGATTACTTCTGCATCTTTCTCATACCTAGTTTTTTACTACCATATTTTTCAATGTTTCCGAGAAAAATAACATTCTGGTGTAGAAATTGTCCTGAGGGAATTTTGAAAGCTCTTCTGATTCAAATGCCTGCGAAAGATTTTTTTGCCATGTGGGCAAATTATACAGATTGTAGGTGTAACTGAGCTGCGTATCGCGTGTTAAATGCCAGTATCTAGTTTCCGTGTATTTAGCTCGTATTAGAAAATGTGTACGAATATGATGGATATTAGTTTTAATATGAGAACGTGCTCGAAAAAGACATATTTATTATATTTTTACGCTCCGATGATTCGAATCATTAAAGTGTGACTTGTGCTTAGATAATGCATGCACCGATTGCTGGTTGTATAATTTTAGTATTAATTTTTTTTTTTTTTTTTTTTTTTTTTTAAAATTTTTTTTTTCTTTGGTTAAATAATGCCTGCCCCGGTTTGTGTTTTTTTAATTTTTATATTAATTTTTTTTTTTTTTTTTTTTTGAATGAAGTTTTATATCACGATTTGAGCGAGGAGGAAGGGAAATTAATATGGGGATTCGAAAATACGCTCACTTGAAATAAGAAATTATACGACAGAGAAAATATTATCCGTCGTACTGATTGATCGTTCTGTGGATTTTTTTTTTTTTTTTTGGTGGTATTTCAGGAAAAAATATCGTCCTATCTGGACATTGAATTACTGTTCTTATCGAAATTTTTATCAAATATTTATTTAATGTAGGTATATTTAGATATGGAATATCGAGAGTTATAAAAGTGATAAATTCACTTATCCAGTTAATCATCAGCCATTGACAAGTTTTTAGTATTATGCTGAAAATGCTATTTAAGAGAAATTCGAGTTTTAAATTATTTTTTATCGATTTACGAGTTGGAGAAAAAAATATCGATACCTAAATATGTATTTTTAGGGTGTTTGTCGCTAATTTCTGTTGTATTACTTCTTCATTTTCGTGTTTTAAAATTTCATTAAATAGCTAATCACCGATCGCATATTATGCATTTTTATAATAGCCAGATCAAGGAATAGTATTTAATGAAACTATTGACAAAAATGCCATTGTACTTATAATTATTGAATTCGATAAACAATTAACGAGAGAGAGACAAGCGTCTGTCCAAAAAAAACATCTCACACAGCTGTATTTTGTTGAATTGATTTGGATCGATTGCGTAGGTAGTTGAAAAAAAACACAAGAAGGAAGTCTTATCTTAATTAATTCATCTTGAAAAAAAACACGTTACTTTATCGTAATTTGGGAGTATGAGATGCATTTATCTGCGATATTTTTCAATTTCGGTTCAAGTATATTGCAGTGGTTGGATTTTTTTTCCTTTTGAGAATTTACCGTTGAATCAACATCCTTCAAAAATATTCAAAATGATTTTTTTTATCATATAATTTTTCATTATTTTATAATTTAATAAATAACGCGACGTTTTAGTGAAGAATTCTTTAAAAAAAAATAGGAAAACTTCGTGGTGATTTTTATTTTTATCGATTAGATTTTCGTAATGTTTATCAATTTTTGCTGAATTTTCTCGATTTATTAGCACAATAAAAAGAGTTTTTCTCTCAAAAATTTCAACAACATTCAAAATTATATTGTTTGTTTATCAGAAAATTTCTCATTTTTTTTTTCTAATTTGAAAAAGTACGTGGAATTTTTACTGTGAAATCTCAATAATTTTTTCTTAATTTTTACGATTTTTTTCGAATTTCTTTGATTTATTACAAAGTTTTGGATATAAAATTCATCTGTAATCATTAAAATTTCATAAATGATTTTTGAAGGATTTCAACAGTACTCAAAACCATTTCTTACTTAATATATAGGGATTGAATAATTTCTATTCAATAAAAAAACTTGAAATTTTGGCTTAGAATTCTTACAAATGAATAAATAAAAGAAAAAAAGTGATAATTTAATACCTATCCAAGTGACTCGTATTTTTAGGATTTGTTTCTCGAGTTTCCAAATTTTGGCATAAATTTTTTTTTAAATACTTAATGATAATAATAAAATGAAAAAAATCGGGAAATTTTCTGTTGATTGTAATTTTTATTGATTAGAATTTTATATTTTTATCAAATTTTCTTGGTTTATTGCCAACTTTGGAAAGAAACAATTTATTCTTCATCATCGCGCCGTCAAGATCTTAAATCTTTCAAAAAACCTTTTTTTATTCTAACCACGCCACAGATCAAAAACAATTCAGCAACAGCGCTATCTAGTTCTCCTTCTTCAGGCCACAGATCAAAAATACCAATACAGCAACAGCGCTATCTAGCGTAGTGTAAAGTGAATTATACTTTTTTATATTATTTTTATTTTTTAATCGATTATTATTCAATTCATGCAATCACACCAACTTGTATTTTTGAGTTCTGTTATTTTTTTAAGCATCTAGTAA
>FIZV01063310.1:0-14161 GCA_900050545.1 Trionymus perrisii | reverse complement strand
CCTATGTATATTTATATATATATATATATATGTTTTTTTTTTACATTACTATGTACATGAAACTTTACATCGCAATACTTTTTGTTTTGAACGTTAATATACGTACATTTGTAGCGCTACTGCCGAATCGGATGTATATTTTATACATTTATATTTGTAAAAGGCCACTCGTTTGGCGTAAATTTTAGAAAATACAATTTAATTTTTCAAACAATCGGGAGGAGCCCATTTTATTACCACTAATCGCAAAGTACAAATATTATATGCAGCTAGTCGAAGCGGTTTCAGATACGTCGCAACCGTTGGCAATAGATTCTACAATCGAGGACAACTCCAGAAGGTCTCTAGCGCTACATTCGAAGTCGGATACGGTCAAACTGTCGTCGGCAGTCGCGAGAACGTTTAAATGACTAACTCCGTCGATTATGTCGGCCACGTCGACTTTCGCACGCCCCAGCGTTGAACTCTGTTCGGATTCGTCTGCGAAAATTACGAGAAATAACTAAGGTAACATATCCTACCCAAACCCCAACGTTCTGTACACAAGTCGCTAAGGTATGTGTGGTACGTTACGTTTACGTAACGCTCCTGTAGAGGCGAACTCACCTTTTTTCACTTTTTTTCCTTTGCATAGCCGCCTCTTGTCCTTGTCTCGTTCGTAATTCCGCACTACGTTTTCGTATTTAATTTTAAGCATACAAAGAGGTTCTACGGTCGTCGCATCGAAATCCTTCCACTTTACTTCGTAAGACGGCACACAACGCAAGTTGCGTTTCTTGACAACGCGTTCTAATTGAATACAGCCGCCGTTCGAACGATCGTCGTATACGAGATGCCATCGACTCAGAAGTGGTACACACTTTTCCAACGAGTAATTCGCCTTCCATCCCAAATATCTCTCGGTCATTATCTGCACAAGACAACATCACAACATCGTCAGTTCGTCACGCGAACGCGATGATACGTCAGCAATAAAGTACAGCAACAAGTACGTATTTAGACAAAGGCGCAGCGCGGCGCTGTGTCCGCAGCTGCACCGACTAGCCGTACACGTACACATACCACAAAATTTTTAATATTCGGCTGTTTCCATTCGAACGAAATATCTGCACTGTGGCGTCGTCGATTTTCCAAAAATTCTTTCTGAACTTGCAAAAAAGGAAACGAAGGATTTTGCAACGCTTTGCGGATTAAATTCGCCTCCAATTTCGATCGCCTGCATAATACGAACGTAAAGGTAGGTACGCGGTGTAGTCGCGACAAACACGGTCGATAAAAACGAAAGTACGAGTATAAAAGTACAACTACATATTATGTAGCTTTCATTAAAAGGAACAGGAAGAAATGCAATCGGTAAGAAACGAATTTCAATTGCCCGGTGACAAGGTGTAGCGTAGCGTCGCGTTCTCAAGCAGCCGCCCGTCCAACTGCTCGCCTAAGAGCATAAGTGAGCGCGAATAGCGTACTAATCTGTTCTACTTACGCCGTATGAGCTGCTAGACATTCTTGGATGATTCGCGAATAATTATCTCGCCACGAGCAGAGTCTGAAAAGTGGACGGAAGACCCAACGTTGTAACCAGAATTAGGCGTATCTTACGTAAGCGATCGGTACAAATTTGTCGCCGAATAGGCGTATTACCGCTCAAGTATTTCAGAATCCGTACAAAAGGAGAGGTATTTCAATGCCGACTCTTTACCGATTCCCGAGATTCCTCGGTCGTTATAGTCACATCCGCAAAGTAAGGATAAAGCGATCAGCTTATTACGGCCAAGAGACAATTTCTCTTCAATCGAACGCAAAGTGTACGTTTCCACGCTACCGCCACACGAACCGATAGTGAAATTTCTGTAAACAGTGTTTGCGCCGTAAAGAAAGCAATCGCTGTCTTGGCTGATCACCGCGTCCACCAACTAGAAAAAAGGAAAAAGAAGAATTAGGTAAAGGTAGCGTAAAACTCGCATTTTTCGTAGGTACCGTAAACGTATTACGAAAAATACGTACGTAGGTATAAGTACGTAACGGGTACCGGGTACCGGGTACCGGCTACTTACATTTTCCTCATTCAACCAAGCGCATAAGGCTTCCGCTTCTCCTTCGCCGTAGTAACAAGGCACGCCGATACATTTTAATAATTCTTCGCACTACGCAAAGCAACGCAACGAAACGATACGATGAACGCGAATGAAATGAAAAATGAAATCAATACGCGCGTCGTAAAAAGAACAACAGCAAGAGCGCCAAAAACACCAACAAACAGCGGCGCGGCGATGTGTAGGTAAATAGGTATATGGTATACGCAACGCAACTATAAGTATACCGTACGTGCCGTAACGTACTACGTACCTGCTTCTGCATGCAGTTCAGACGTGATCTATTGCCTCGTTTTTTATTAGCCGAGTTTTCGTCCGGTGTGATCGAAGAATTCGCGTGTACTCTTCTTCGCTCAATCGTGTCGTGTTTCAACTCGGGCGCCTTGCCCTCTAGAATGAAGATCGGTTTGATTCCGACAAGTAGCAAGTACGAAGTTCGAAAAAATAAATTCCTGCCAAAATTTCGCGTCAATTTTACTACGTATACTGATAATCCAACTTCACACTAGGTATCAAACTTGAGTAATTTTACAATTTCAAAAAGCCAACCAAATCAGCCGATTGTGATTACCTTAAATAGAGATTGCCGTTGAAGTTGTCCACATTCTGATTTTCGCATATCCAGCCACTCAAATCGATCGCCACCGTTTGATCTTTCAGTTCCCATAGAGGTTTTTTCTCTGCGACAGGAGCTAATATGGTCCATAAACCTTTCACGCCCATTCTGCGAAAACCGCCATCAACCAACAACGATCAGCATGAAAATCTGAAAATGCTTCCAGCAACACCACCTCAAATCAAACGACGATCGGTTTGCGGTTACTCCTACTCGTGTTGTCGTATTCGATTCAAGCTCAAAGCACACAACGCGTTCTTAATGTTGGAATGATAACATCGCACTTCTACCAGTCGTAACACGGCTGCGACCGATGCGAATTGAACTTGAACAAAATGAAAATCCAAAGGAACTTTCACTACCTCATTGCGATCACCGAGGCGAAGAACGAGGAAATAAATTTCAAAAATATTAATTTATATCAAATGGACGAGTGTCGTGTCGAGTACTGCTTGCTTCCTCTGCTGATAAGGATACGAACAGACCGGAACAGGAAGTCAGGAACAGACCAAGCAGACAAAACGGCGCATTTTTTTATGGACGCGCATGCGTATGAGTAAGCTGCATCAGCGCCGCGCCGTGTCGCTCGTTGTTTACCGTAATTATGATGACTTTACGAAAAATAAAAATGTAGGTATAAGCTATAATTATTTTCTTGAAACTTGAAAGCCGTTTACACTTGAACTTGACATCTCAAAAGGGAAAACGCTCAAAACGATATCACCATAGGTAAATAAAATTAACTTCGTTTCAGTTTCAGTAGGAAAAAAAAAAAAAAAGAAGAAAAACCAATGTAACCGCGACTCTACGAACTTTCAACGAAGAACATTGTCATTGGTTGCAGGCCTATTGCAGGTTGGTCGCAGCTCGCAGCCATGTAGAAATGTAGATATCGAAATGAAAAAAGATGGCATCATTTTTAGTGCTACCTACTCACACTTATCTACGAGGATGAATGATATGATAATTATACCAAGAAATGGAAATGATTGCGACTTGAAATGTCTTGCAGTTTGCACTTTGCAGCATGGATAAAATAACTCCGGTCGGCGGCTGCTAGAGGTGGTATTGAAAGTCGAAACCAAAACTAACACCGAGAAATATTGCACATACGATTTTACAAACTCCAACATGAGCTAAAAAAATGTTTGAGTGCACCTAATTACCTATACATATTGGAGAATAACAAGAATTTCCAAGTATACGATAGGTACTTAATAACGAGCACCAACCATCTCGTATACTTTGCTATGACCGAGATTTGATTTCGTCGTAAATTTTCATCGTATTGACTTCATGTACAAATATGCGTTCAAGAACTTCACATCGTTCAAATTTTACTTGGGCTACATGCAAGTCATCAACGAATGAAAAATGAAATACATACCTACGAGTACCTACCGCGTATAGCAGACCTTGTATTTCGTACTCGGTCTAAATACCTACATTAACTTGGCAAATGCTTACGTACGCATATTCGGCGATTATGATCATTGAATAAGTGAGTGGTAAGTACCAAGTAGGTACATACATACGACATACTCGTCGTGTGCAGCTGTCTACCCGGGTAATTACCACGTACAGCACTCGGATACAGCGAATTACAACAGAAATCGATACCATACATATACGACGACGACGACAACGACGACGACGACGACGAGCATGTCGTAGTTCGTACATGTATGGTATGTAGGCAAGATAAAAATATACTCGATTCATTACTCCATATCCGGACACTAAAATAATATTACAAATAATAACAACGCGTATTCGCGATAAAAACGTTAGAAATAAATTAAATTCAACGAAAACGGAACTTTATAAACAAAATGACTTAGCATCATTTCTATTTCTCTCTCTCAGCCTTCCGCTGCCGCACGTTTTATTCATAGCACTTGAGAAGCAGAACTTTGGCTGTAGTAGATAATGGCGCCAGTAAAATTCACAGCAGCTGCTAAAACGAAAACAGGAAACCATCTGCCATGCGACGCGGTGACCAGTTCCGCTGTAACGGGGCCACATAATATGCCGGGTATCGTTGCCTGTATGGAGCAGACGAGTTGGTCACCCAAAGGTCAAAACGAGGAGAAAACAAGGCGAATGCGATTCGTTCGCTTCGCTAAAGAATCAGTTAATCGCTTACTATTGTATTTGATATGGCAAACGTGATCCCCGCATGATTCGGCGCGATATCTGCGTGGTTACTCAGATGACCGGCTGAATTGCAAGCACACAGCCCCATCGAAATTGAGACGAACCTTGCAATGTCGAACGAAAAATCAACGTCAGTTATTCTTCGAGAATGTGACTCGCACGTACAAAATACTAATAACGCCTACGTACAAAACTGCCGCTAGCAGATTATTCACGGTACAAAATGCTAGAAGAAACACGCCCGGACCGACGAGACCTATACCAGTCATTAGGCGGCGAACGGACAACACCGTCCATCTTCGGCTGATTAATGTGTCCGCGAAGTGGCCCGCGCCTTAAAAATGATTCAAAATTCGTTCGCAGGTTGAGATTACAGTACTAACGATGATACACTAAAATCCGTCCAACGAATACCTACAACTATTTGTACATTAAGGTACTAGACAATTTTCACTTACCAACCCCAACCAAGGAATTCATTACGTACGGTGCCGCCGTAAAACTGATGCTTTCTTTATTGGCGTCTAAATTTCGAGACAGATAAGTCGGTAACCATTGCATAATGATATAATTCGACCAATTCATCGAAAACTGCGCAATATAGACGGCCCAAAGCGACCAATGCCGAAAAAACTCTATCCACATAACGTTATTATGACTGGCAACCTAAATTAATGCGTTAACATTACACGAAACGCGATTACAAATTGCGCATTTTCGATTACGTTACGTACCCTAGCTATACATACATAGTACGTAGCTACGTACTACGTACTACTTAGGTACTTCTACTAACATACTACAAATGGTGTTTGAGACACGAACACGTAGATTTACTTACTTTAGGAGTAATGAGAGGAAGTTGATCTTTTCCGCTTATCGGAGTGCTGTCGTTGTAAAATACTAACCAAAACAAAACCCATACTATTCCCAGAGTGCCAAACACGTAGAAACTCGTTTCCCACATCAAATGAGGACATACCTATAGAGCGGGCCAAAAAAACAAAAAACAAAATTGGATTAATATGCGAAAAAGTTGCTTTCAAAGCCTACTGTTGAACAATACGGTCTATACTATATGTGTACACTGTACAGCACTCACTACAGAAGCGATTGTTTGGCCGATTGATCCGGCAGCGATCAGATATCCAAATGCCCGCGAACGTTCTTCAATTGGGATATTATTAGCAAATATGTGAAAAATGGTCGGTAATCCTGCAGCAAAATCATCTCAATTACATCAACTTTAGACGATTACGCAGAATATAAAGAAATGCACGATTACCAGTTACCTAAACCTTCTCCAAGACCGAGAATAATTCTGCAAATTATCAGCGCTACAGCAGAATGAGAAAAAATTGGAGTTATCACGGTGGATAAAGACCATAGGCAAACGGCAAAAAAGAGAACCGATTTTCCTCCGAATTTCTGCGCTGCGCAAGCTCCAACGATCTTGAAAAAAGACATGAAAAACAATTAGAAAGTACATAAACAAACAAGAACGCAAAATAAATGATCGAACTAGAAGCGATTTGTTCACGTTTTTGAAAATGTTGGCGAACCAATATATCCCATCTAAAGACTAGGAAAATTTGTCCATAAAATTATCGATGTACCTGGCTCGTCAAATATCCGAAAGCAAACGAAGATAAAATCCAGCCTTGAAGCTGTAAGCTCCAATGATACTTGTCCGTCATAGGTACAATAGCGATGGGCATTATTACGCGATCGGCAGAATTTATGAAATTCGCGACCGAACACAGGCCCACAATACGGGAAGTTTTACCAAGAAAACGTTGCTTTGGCATATTCGACAACCACCACTCTTCAAGTTACCGGCGTCAAAACCGTGAGAAACAAATCTTGGGCAAAACTGATGCAGATTCATACAAATTTGTTTCCATTTCCGAAAAAGCGATCCTGGTTCAAGCTGTACATCATAAAAATACCACACCGATTATATGCGAGAAAACTACGTTAAACCATACTAACGAGCTAAAACTAACATCATCAGCGGCATATACATATGCAGCGCACAACTCGGTTTTCTACAACAATGCCTACATAAATTCTTAATCATCACTTGATGGATCGAAGTTACATAAATGAAATGAAAATGCATCGACAATTTCGAATCATTCATGTAATCGATTGGATAACGTATAATTGTGCAGATGTAGAAAGATTGGTCATCAGTTTGATTACGCACACTGAAACGATCGTAATCTCAATTCACCATATTATTGTAACGATACGTGAAAATAATAGATCTTGATCTACGTAATATTCTAAAATGTCAATACCTAATTGAAATTAAATTACGGCATTACGGTAGGTAGATACATAGATAAGGTACCTACGTACAACTTGGGGTGATAGATCGAACCAACTCGACAAACTCGATTAACTGGTAAATAAAATCATTTTCGGGAGTCGAAAATTAAAATTCATAAAACATGAATGAATAATATTGTTCACCACTCTAATAATTGCGTGTTCATTAGGTATTTAGCTTTAAATGGTTTAATGATTTATTGTTCTACAAAATTTGCAAACAGTTTTATATTTTCGATCAATTTTGAATGATAGTTGATAGAATTGAAACAGAAACAGAATAATTTCCATTATCATTTTCATCATATCCCTCTTACCCCGCCAGGACAAACAAAAATCTTATCAAAATCAAATAATCAAACATCAACTTATCAACTTATGAATAATAACTGGAGCGTTGAGTCACGTCACGCTCACTCACGGATTTCATCCATTCAATCCAATTGATCCAATCCGGCAATCCGATATTCCGATCCGGTATTCCACAAGATCCGCGTTTGCGCTTAGCGAATCGAATTGCGACTGGCGTTGCGCACAGGCACTGCAGTCGATTCGTCCGTCAGTCTTTCAAGAAAAATTTAATAATCATTATTAAATTTATTCAATTTAGAGAATAAAAGTTGAATTATCGAGCATTCGATTTAATTTTAATAGTATTAAAATGGCGTCTCGACTAGTCAGTTTACGGTATCCTCTGAAATCTCTAACGAAACAAAATAGATTCCTAGAAGTGAGTAACTTTCTGTGCACAAATGAAAAATCGTATTCGTGACCTTTACTAGCGAACACCACAATTGATAAGGTATTTTCGTTTTCGTTTGTATTTTAAATGTTTGTTAAACGTGTTTGTTTTAGCTTAGCAAACAGTGGAGAAATGTTTCGAATTTAGCCACTCAAGAACTGAAGGACAGGTTAATGAATCTGCCGCCGACGGTCGTAACAGAACTCAACAGTGGCCTCAAAGTAGCCACCGAAGATTCCGGAGCTCCTACCGCAACCGTCGGCTTATGGATTGATGCTGGTTCACGATGGGAAACAGAAGAAACAAACGGTGTCGCTCATTTTTTGGAACATATGGCATTTAAAGTGAGTTTGTGTAAAAGTTGATTTTGTCCAACTAGTTCAACCAACATTTCACGAGCGTGAATTTAATTTTGTACGTTCGTTGCGACGAGTATAGGGAACCGGAAAACGTTCGCAAGTAGATTTGGAGTTGGAAATTGAAAATATGGGAGCTCATTTGAATGCGTACACATCTCGCGAGCAAACGGTGTTTTATGCTAAATGCTTGAAACAAGACGTTCCGAAAGCGGTCGAAATCTTGGCTGACATTCTGTTTAATTCGAAATTGGGTACGTAAACGAAAGCGAAAACGCGGTTACCGCGGGTACACGCGCATCCTACTTTAACGAATTACGATCGTGTAAATTCCCGCGTATGCATTTGCAGGAGAAGCGGAAATCGAACGCGAAAGAGGAGTTATATTACGAGAAATGCAGGAAGTCGATACAAATTTACAAGAAGTTGTATTCGATTATTTGCACGCGACCGCTTACCAACATACACCTTTGGGCAGAACTATTTTAGGACCCACGAAAAATATACAGTACGTAACGACGTTGTATTTACGACTGCGAAATGATCTCGGTTCCATGTCATGTTACGCGACGACAATTTCAGATCGATAACGAGAAAAGATTTGGTAGATTACGTCAGCTTGTTTTACAAGCCGGCACGTATGGTGTTGGCCGGAGCCGGTGGAGTCGACCACGATGAATTGGTTAAATTAGCCGAACAGCATTTCAATGTACCTCCAGCAGATACAAATAATCCGCTTCTAGACAAACTAAACGTGAAACCTTGCAGGTTCACCGGTGAGTTGATGCATCACTTTTTTCACAGATAGGCAAGAGTGAAGAAAGAAGAAAGCGGTCTTTTTACTGTGCGTGCACACACGCTTTCTGTATTGTCGATTACAGGTTCTGAACTGAAGCACCGAGACGACGCTATACCTTTCGCTCACGTGGCATTTGCGGTCGAAGGTTGTGGATGGAACGATCCGGATAACATTCCATTGATGATTGCCAGTACTATTGTCGGCGCATGGGATAGAACGCAAGGAATCGGTTCTTTAAATGCTTCTAGAATCGCCCGCGCTGGCGCCGAAGGAAAAGCATTGAGTTACCAAGCTTTCAATACGTGTTACAAAGATACTGGCTTATGGGGCATATATTTCGTATCGCCTAGAGAAACCATCGACGTGAGTGTTTTATCATTTTATAGCGCTTTTCTCTCCCTCCGACTTGGGACACCTACTGACTGCTAGGTCTAAAAACGTCGCTTCATACGCACGCGTACATTTTCAAGTACATAATTACTTACTCATTTTCAGGATTTCATGACGGCTGTACAAGGCGAATTCCGAAACCTTTGTACCGCTGTCACGCCTCAAGACGTCGAACGAGGCAAAAACTTGTTGAAAACTAGTATGTTATTGCAATTAGACGGCACGACACCCGTCTGCGAAGATATTGGTAGACAAATGTTATGTTATAACAGAAGAATTCCTCTTCACGAACTGGAGGCTCGCATCGACGTGAGTATAAATTTACTTATGTATTTACGTATGTTTCCATTTTCTGAGATTAATCGTCGCGCTTTGTTTATCCCGTTTCGACTAATGCAGAAAGTCACCGCCTCGGATATTCACGAAGTTATGATGAAATATTATTACGACCAAGAACCTGTTGTAGCTGCTGTCGGCCCCGTTGAAGATATGACCGATTACGCTATGGTTCGTTCGTACATGTTTTGGGTTCATTTTTAGAAGAGAATCCACTTCTCTTCTGTGTCTGTATGTATTGCTTGTAACTCCTAATTTTGTATAAAAATTTAAGAATTGTTGAAATAAATTCATTATAGGTCGTACGTCGTGGCTACGTTATTTGTTTTAGTTTTAGTTCCCTCGCCCCCCCCTCCTCCCCTCTGTTAGGGATTCATTTCATTTTTGGGTTAAATTCGCGGAAATAATTTCAACTTCAATTGTCGATCACACTCGTTTATATTGTTCCACATATGTGTACTCGCGGAGGTAGTCGTATTTTGAATGATTTACGAATTTTGTCGAGTATATGCGGTCGTGCCTCTACAATGGGTGCCGAATCAGCCATCCGTAAAAATGCTCAAATTTTCATGATACGACATTGTTTCGAGCCTCAAACGCGTTTCACTCGAAACCGACTCATGAATACCGAGTGTTTTTCTTTTCGTTTAAGCGGATGCGTAATTTCATGAGGGGCGCTTGGACTGGATACGATTTCGACAGTATCGGAATCGCTCCATTACAGAAAGGCGAGGGGTGAGGAGGAAATGAAACGAGTAATACGTCGTAAAAGTAATACAATCGAGAATCGATTTTTCGCATCGAAGTATGGGCGTTCGTATTACGTGTAGTAGGTAGCATATTGTGGCTTCTGTATCCGAGTTTGTATTTTCATTAGCGCTTCAGAGCCGATTTTCGATCCGTTAGCTCTGATTTCGACGACTACTCATCCTACATCAAAGAGGAAATTCGCCACAGAGATAAAAATAACACACAAAGTACGAGCGAGTGCCGCCTTTAATACGATTCTTGTTGGATGATGGGAGAAAATTTGAGCACAGAATCGATAAATTTTTGGATATCCGCTGTCGAATGCGATGGAAACTTGTTACTGCTGCGTAAAGCGTTCATTTCTTCGGAGATGAATTCTAATAACACGTAGGTAAATACGGTTAGGTAAACGCAGAGATGAAGGGTATCCATGTACCTATTTCTATTTTTTAAATGTAGATCGCAAACTCGTTCGATGTACGAGCGAGTGAGAACGCCGGTGTAAGGTACGTACCATCGTTACTTTCTGCGGAATGATTATCGGCGAGTCGCATTAGACGAAACAGCAGCATTTCGTATTCCATCGAGCAATTCGCTACATGAATATGGAACTTCTCGTCTTGCCATTTGAATTGTTTGAAAATACGAAAACAGCGTTTGATGGTCGAATTCAGCATCAGCTTTTCGGCCAACGTTAATTCTGCAAAACGTGTAAAAAATGGGACAGCCGGTACGCGTATGTTTCTACGTGCGATACGCATCCGCGTTCGTCACGAAAATAGGCGAGAGGATTCGAGTAGTGGACGGGAGGCGAGGTAGGCGAGGTACATAAGTACATATCTAATATACGGGGTAGGATGATAACGACTATGTAATTTACCTGCGCTGTCACTCTGCTCGATACAACGCAACATAATTCTGACAGTTGTTTGCTCCAAGGTAGGAAGACATTCGCACAGTTTGGCATTCGTTTCATTCCTCATCCAGCAGACAGGACGCGAACATGTCGTACTCATTTTAACCAACCAAGTTGCAAACGTTTCAACGAAATACGACGATTTATCAATCATTTCCAAGTGAGCGCACAACACTTGTAGTACGCACGTATCTGTAACCAAAACAAACGCGTATTCGACGAAAGCGATAGGTGAATTTCGCTATCGCATCGCCCCACCAGGTAGGCTGTATGCGCTACCTACTTATTGCCGTAACTATTCGGGTACCTAGACCTACGAGTATTGTAGGCAGGTCAAGACGAACGTAACTTCCTAGTACCTCTACCTACATACGCGTATGTATAATGCGAGTACGGGACCATCGAGAATCGAATCTATCTTACCTAGCGAAAATGAATAGCTTGTGAAATTTTCTGAGAATGTTTCAGCAGCTGTAAAGAAAAATACACGATATTCAGTAGGTGCAGACAGGTATTCTTATTTTACTTTACACAACTACTCGTACATACAAACGATGTAGGTACGCCGCCGTAACGCGCATCGAAGTCTGCAAATCGAGTAATCTACCCCGTCTCCTCCCGCCAACTCGTTTCAATTAAGCAGATAAAACCTAGATTCAAAAGCATTACCTATCGCACCACCCATACCTACACATACTCGTACTTTGTTGAAGGTATGCCGATTGTCCGAAAGAGTTGTTTTTCAATTTCAGATACCTGCCTGAGTAAACGTAAAAATCGATCGGACGTACGTATGTACGTACACGTAGTGCATACACGGTACGTATACTTACTTGTAACTCGTACCGTACCGAATTCTACTCGACGTTTCCGCATTATTTTACTATGTAACTAATAGCTAGCTACCTAGACCTAAATCTGACGCTCAACGGGAACGGCCAGATCGTCCTTAAAATTGCAAATACGCGTACCTGATCTGTGGCATAGGTAATCAGAAAGACCGAATCGAGCGCTTGAATTTAAGAAATCGACGAAATATCGCACCGCTACAAATCCGGGCAAAGAAAACATAATTTTTTTCAATATGTTCACCATATGGATGGAGCTGAAAACGACGCGTAGATATAGATGAATGTTTGTTAATTACGAAATCGATTTTTTACGTTAATGATAAACATGTAACTATAGCTGTTATAGCTACATCGCACCGTGTCAACGGAACCGAATGTACGTAAAAATATACTGACTGTTCGTTTCGTAAGTTTTCGAAGCCAAAACGAGCACAAAACGTACTACAGAAATATAAAATTGAAGAATAAACGCCTTCGTATTGATTGGATTTCTTCTGAAACAAGTAACCACATCGCCAGTCGAATAAGAATGAGAAAAAAAATGCAAATAAATTCGAGTTAACTGGCGCGGAAGACTTTATCCACCTGCAACGAAATTTCTTCGACGATTTCGTTCAATAGCTCAATAACGTCCACAATAGTATATTCACAGTATTCGGAATTTCTATAAAACGACAATAACAACAACAACAACAACATTACCCGAATATTTTCAATGCATAATACGTCAGTCAGTAAGTAAGTAAGTAAGTAAGTAAGGACAAACCTATTTGGTAATAGGTAATTTAAATGAACGAAGAGAACGCGTTCAATTAACTGACTACGGAGCTCATTAGGTTTCTATTTGTGTTATCTACGTACGTAGTTACGTACGTAGACGTACTTATGTATGTAATGTACCTGTTTAAACAAGGTTGCTCCGGTTTAATAATCGTTCGAATCAAAATCGCTTCTTCGACTTGAATCAATTTCGCCAACGTCGCGATCGTTTGACGAACCGCAACCTCAGATCTTTCTTCGGAGAACCATTTCCTAGATTGAGGCAAAGTCGTTTTACTTGTAGCGTTCGTTTTCGTTTTGTTTTGTACGAGTAATAGCCAGAGCTACCACACCAAACACTGTACCCTAACGAAAAGGTACCTAATTTCGAAACTTACGCGTTTGTTAGCAGCAAATGCGTTTCGTTCGTTCGATAACGGTTTCTATCTGTCTTGGACAAAACGATAATTTTTGCGTTTTCGTCGGTGAATTTTCGTTCAACCGTTTCATCAGACGCGGACAATTCTTTCAGAAAGCCGGACAGTACTTCGCGGCTTCTTGATATCACCTGCACCAGTGCCGAACACCATTCGCACGATTATCAACCACGGCTATCAAGCTGCCATACGATTAAAAAATAAATAAAAAGTTTCTATACCAATGTTATCAGATCACTCGCAGCGCATTTATCGAAAGATGTAAATCTGCACAGCTTTAACAGGCAGCAGTTCAAAAACCACGTCAAGTCGTTTCCTGTGACAAATATTTACGCTTATTCGAGTTAATTCGAGTACAATTGGCGTTATAGCCTACGTATACGCCGTAATATTTTTCACCTTTTTCTATTCCGAGTTTGAAGTCAGCTTCGTTCAAATAGAAAGCTCGCCGAACGAGTTTGTAAAGCACTTCGCCTCTGTTCAGTTGACCTCCAAAATTGAAAACTTTACCATCTTTAACGAAACTTTTGCCGGGAGTAAATTGAAATCTGAAAATATTCCGTTTTTTTTTTTTTTTTTTTTTTTTTTATGTAAAATTTCATCGAGTACCTATATTGGTTAAGCC
>FIZV01063301.1:0-10015 GCA_900050545.1 Trionymus perrisii | reverse complement strand
AACCAAACCAAACCAAACCAAACATAACGAAAACTTTATTTTTCATAAACGAAAATCAAAACCAAAAACCAAAAATTTTGTTTTACCAACGGAAAAACAAAAACTTGATTATCGCAACCAATCACATCGCAGGACAAACGTTTTGCCGCACTCGCGAGGTAGACAGAAATTGTGTCCGAAGTACACTGCCCGCCGTAATATCTGAACGCCAAGAACACAGTTGCCTGGCACAAAAAAATGATTTCAGAACGGTTTCGTTTCGGACAGACATTGTTTTGTCCGGCACTATTACCGAACGCACTCCAGGGGACCTGGCAAAGGGTTTCCGTGAATCGCGGAATTGGATTCTTTTAGGGTTTTTAGGAGTGGAAACCAAAAATGATTTTTGATCCCCCGATAAGAATATCAGGGGCAAACTTCTAGATATAGAAGATTCACTATCGGGTGGTAGTATTTTTGATTTTACGTCGTGGTAACTATTTTCTGTTTTCATCTATAATTATTATAGGTACACAGAATATTTTTGTTATTAGGTATGAAGAAGAATATAAAGACCTGAATGGAAGCAAAATAATGATATTACGTCAGCGATATTGATGTTTTTGATGATCTAATACAAAATTCTCTCCCAACAGGTACTTTGGCATTTTCAAAGCACATTACTCCGTCAGCAATATCGATGTTTTTGATGATCTAATGGAGTGTGTTGTCCAATCTTCGCCTGGCGGTCATAACAACGCTGTATCCGGTGAAAACATTACGTGGTACAAATGGGACAGCTATTTCAAGCAGTATTATAAGCCGCTCACCGGCATCACGCAATTTCACCACTTTATAATTGATAAAAGTGGTGTGAAAACAAACAAATTTGCCGATAGTGAAAGTTCTGAGCCGTTTCATCTTTTGTTGCAACCTATTACTTCTGAAATGCCGAACGTTATAAGCCGACCTGGTCTCTCCTTGGAACGACAATGGTACATTTATAATAACCTCCGAAGTTTGGTTTCAAATGCAAACAAAGCAGGTATTTTGGCTCCATTACCAGACCGAAAGTTGACAAAAGAAGAGAAAAAAGAGAAAGAAGTAGAGAAGTCCTCAAAGAAGAAGAAGAATGAAAAGGTGTCAGATGAAATACAGAAAACTGAAAAGAAAGTTGAAGAAAAGCCAATAAAGAAACGAAAGAAAACTGAAAAGAAAATCGAAGAAAGTCCAGTACAGAAACGGAAAAAAATTGAGAAGGATACACTCGAACAGAAGGTTGTAAAGGAACCGTCAAAGAAACAAATGAACGTAAAAAAGACACTGAAAAAGCCAAGCTGAGGACGTAAAAAGGTTTAAAAACAGTCGACTACATCATGTTACTTCATTTTTTATATTATTACGATTTTTTTTGTTTCAAATATCGATTCTAATACAAAATTTTTTATGTATATTTTTTGGAAATGAAAATTTTCGCCGAAATTAAATTTTTTCAACAGTGTGCTCATCTTTCACTGCATTTTTAGTGAACTTCTAAGTGAGATAGAAGGTTCCGGTTTGCGCCATTAGAAAGAGGGCTTCAATGACCATCCGAATCGCTCAAAAAGTAAAAATCGATATTTTGACCCCTAAGCAGCTTTCCGTAGTCCAAGTCACAATGAGAAACTGAAAACAAATCAAAGGTGATGTACCCATAGAGATATTACATTCACCTCCAGCCAACATTGAAAACAAAATCGAGAATTGGACAAATATTGCTTGAGAAACTAAAAACAAATAAAGGTGATGTACCCATAGAGGCAATACATTCATCCCCTCCCCCCCCCCAAAAAAAAAATCAGAATTAGGACAATTTGAACGAATACTGTATGAATCTGGAAAAAATTCCGATCCAGTGGAAAATTGAAAGGTGATGTACTTATAGAGACTCAAGTTTCATAAATTGATAAAACATTGAAAATTTTGAATAATTTGAGCCAGAAAAATTACCTGTTCGCAACTTTGCTATTTCAATCAAATTGCAAAAAATGTCAGCGATATTACGAGTAATTACAGAAGTACTCGCTCCATTAAGATGATATATGAATTTCTTAGATCAGTTCTAAAATCTTGATCAATAACAATGTCCACAGTCAACAGTCATTTTGATAGCTCAAAAAAAAGCAAAACAACAATAATCTTTCGACACCATATTTACTCTTAGGTGATGACAAATGTAAACAAACGATGTTTACTTAAGAGTGAAATTCACCTATCAATGCAACACAACACGTGTTCAACATTGGGAAAACATAAGTATGGTTCAAAGTAAACAATATTGCAACAAAATGCAACGAACCATTCACCATATTACCTTCGAGGTGTCCTTTGTTCATTTTTTTTTTTTGGCTAAATTACATTGTTATTTAAAATGGGCACAGTCATTGATCAACGATTCTCTAAATTTCACAGAGTCTCTTGTGATTATTTGAAAGTCGTGAAAAATTTCGCAAATTACGATTGAAAGCTACATTTCTTATACACTGCTCCATCCAAGTTAAGCTTTGATTGGTCAAGGCTCAAGTTCAATGGAACAGAGTATGTGCGAACATCCACAGGTTCTTAGGAAAAAATGATAAGGCTCTAAAATATTTTGTTTTCGATGAATTCAACAAAAAATTGTGACCTTGGTCATCTTTTTTTTTTAAATAATTGTGACTTTAAGTCATCTTTTCTTTTGAATAATTGTGACTTATGTCATTTTTTTGGGATAGTTTTCATTTGTTATTATAATTTGCAGCAAATGCCTTTTTTCAATCCCCCTCCCTCCCAATACAATCGATAAAAAATGTGACTGCTGTCATATTTTCATATTTTTTCTGTTTCGTTCAGCTTGTACTTCTTAAGAAACTATAAGTTAACATCACCATTCTCGCCCCCCCCCCTCGCCAAAAATCAAATTACATATGAACCTAAATTTGTGACTATGTCATCTTTTCACTTTTGTTTATAATTTTTTTGAGATTATCAATTATTATCTACTGATCAAGAATTGTGTTTTTTTTTTCGTATTCATTTTTCTTTCTCAAGCCAAATACTGTGGCGAGTGCCATCTTTTCATTCCCATTTTTTTTAAGACCATTACATTGACCAAAAACTGTGACTACTCTCTTATTTGAATTTTTTCGTCATTCGTCCAATCCGTAGAACACTACGGTATTCTTTTTTTCTTTTCCTTTTTTTATTGTTTTTTTTTTTTTTTATCATTATTACTTCTTTGGGTAATCATCACCATATTTTCATCTTGTTTCTCGATGGGCAATCTGAAACCAAAAGTTCTGACCAAAGTATCAATGCCATCTTTTCATCGTTTTTCGTTTATTATTATTTTTAGATGATTTCATTCGCTTTATTAAAAAGTGTGGGCGTTGCCATCTTTCATTTCTTTTACCCCTTTTTACAATCTACCAAAAACTGTGACTATTGCCATCTTTTAATTTTTTTTTTGTTTTCTACTTCAAATGTCATCTTTTCAATTTTTTTCCTCCATTATTTTGGATAATTTCATTCGCTTATTAAAAATTGTGGGCGTGGCCGCCTTTTCATTTTTTCTACCCCATTTTTCAATCATACTAAAAAATATGACTAGCGCCATTTTTTCATTTTTTTGTTCATTTTTTATTTTTAAAAAAAATCACGGGTAGTAATCACCATCTTTTCGTTTTGTTTCTCAAATGACAATACGAAACCAGGAAGTTGTGACTTTAGTATGAATATAATCTTTTCATTTTTTTCCCTCCGTTTTTTTGGATAATTTCATTCGCTTATTATGAAGTGTGGACATTGCCATCTTTTCATTTTTATACCTATTTTTTCAATCCACTAGTTTTATATCTTTTTTTGTTTAGGTATTGCCATATTTTTATTTTTATACCTTTTTTCAACCCACTAGTTTTATATAATTTTTGTTCAGATATTTCGGAAACTAAAATCAAGTTGCAGTATAAAGTTCCAGGAGGGATACCATCGTACCATAAAAAAATAGTAAAATTTTACTTCTGAAACCAACATCACCTAAACTACCACCAACGGTATCTCCGCCTGCGACATCGTCGATAAATGAGAGTACGTTGATAGATCAGCTAATCGTGGCCACGAGTGATATTTACCCTAATATTAGATTAATGTGCGAAACGGAGCGTCGAATCTCCGGTAGACTCACTTATCAAAGGTTTAGAAATATCCTATTACAGGAGGAAGCCGCGCAACCTAGTGTACCCTCGAGAGCAAATTACGGCAATTACACGAGAGAAAACTGAGGAGTTGGATATCAAAACGCAATAACTGATTTTTTGAGGGTTTTGAGTTGGCACCACTGTCTTATAGGAAATTTCGCGGGGAATCGAATGGTGCTATTGGCAACACTGTAGGATCATCGGAAGTACCTCTAATCGACGCACAAAAATCAGTTTCGCATCAAAACGCAATAACTGAACTGTTTTTAGCTATTTTTACATCTTTAAATCTCATCAACACTGTGAAACTATACCAAACAACCAAAACGTCATTTCTACATATTTTTAGAAAATAAGTATCACGATACCATCGATATTCGCGATTCTGAAAGCCAAAAAATGTATAAAAAAAATTGATATTCTGTTTTTATCACTTAGCCGGTAACGAAATTTTATTTTTCATAATGTGTTCATAAATTTTCGAAATGAAAATGTTTTTTCCATGAAATTAGTGTTTAAAAATGATTTTATTATCCCAATCGAGTAGTGAGTATAATATTTCATCAGCATCGGCTCAAGAAAATGATATATCAGTCGGCGATGATAAAGTACAGCGCGGATCGAGGAAGAAAAAAAGAGGGTCGAAAAATAAACGATTAAATGAGAAAAAAGCTCTGTAAGTTGAAATAGAAGTAAAATTTTAACAGCATTCTTGAAATTATTTTTATTAAATAAAATAATGTAATCATAGGTACTCGGCCAAGGATCTTGAACTTTTACATTGGGAAATTCCTTGTAAACATCCAGATAATAAGGCTTTCCAGTGCTCTGATATTTCGATTGCAATACTTCGAAAATCAAAAAAAACCGTCTACCAATTAGATAATAAAAAGGACCAGGATAACCGACTCTCTTGAATTTTTTTCAGGGGAATATGTTTACAATTTTTTTGCTCTATTGGGGCTCAAGGGGGGGTGCTCGAGCCCCACTCGTCCCCTCCCTGGCTGCGCCTATGCTTAAACCCGTTTTAGCAACCAAGTGGTTTCCCCCGGGCCCGAGTTTTTCTGGAGTTTTTTTTTCTCGTTGATTAACCCGCATTTAGGGGTCGTTGTTGAACGTGTATCATTTTTTTTACAGGGTATCAGCATCTAAAAAGAAAATAGAAAGTTCGCGAAATGGTAATAAATAGAAATAAAGTAATAGAACATGGCGCCTGTACTTTCGAAACCTGAGAAAAAGAAAAATCCATGGAAGAGTGCCTTGAAGGAAGCCGAAAGGAAAATCGCAGAGTTGGAGGCTGACCGGAAGAAAATGGAGGAAACGAACGTCGAGTTAGAGAAGAACTCGAAACAGTGTTAAAAAAATGTGGTTTTACTTAATTTTGTTTTGTTTTACTTTCTTAGCTCTTCTTACATTTCTTTCCTCTAGAGCCCGGATTTCCTCTGCACGGCCCTGGTAAGAAATGCAAGTATGTAACTCACCATGACAAACAAGCGTCAACGTATATTTTGAAGGAACATCGCTGTTTTTTGCGAAGAGTTTGAGCCCGCGAAAAACTAAATTAAAATTAGTGACGATATTAAAGAAGAAGTTTAAAAAAAGTGCTCCATTTTGGTTGCCAGAGATTTGAGATCATTTCATACGGTAGATGAAGAAGGTTTCAAATAAATGGCTGAGTGTTTAATAAATGTAGGTGTTAAATTTAAAAATAGCGATTTCGATATTAATGATACACGCACTACCGTGCGGTGAAACCTTGAGTACAGATGTACGAGATCAACAAGAAACTGAGTTAAGAAAATTTGTTGAAGAACTACGACCAAGGCACAGAAGACAGAAAAATAAACAGGAAACTCAATATACCGACAAATGCGGTTGAAAGGGCCGAAGAAATCGACAAATCGAATGAATTAAGAACAAATATTCCTGATCTTTTGCATGAAAACTTCGAAAAAGATGCGTTTTCGGCAAATAAGCACAGAAAAAAAATAACATTTTGAATGGAGAAAAAGTACTCCTAAAAAATATGAATAAAGAAAGTAAATTGAGTGCTGAATATGAGGGACCATAAATAATCACCAAAAAAATTGGGACACCTGACATTTGAAGTGAAAGACCCAAACGAAGTGGATGAAAACGCGAGAAAAATACTTGCGCACATCAACCGAATGAAAAAATTGAAGGAAAGACAGCAATTAGATAGGCATCGTGTACATTATCCTGTGACGCTCCCCAATCCTCCTCTCCTTTCCTAAAATGCGCGCCAACTCTGTTCTCCTTGTTACAGGTGTAACAGTATATTTGAGGCCTATAGCATTCTTCGGCTATCCTTAAGTTTTCAAGTAAAAAAGTGTATCCTTTCGACATACGTAACCCGACCTTTTTTCCCTTACTCTTCAGTATAGACACTAGAACAACAAGATGGGAAACTCCGTGTCCGGGTGTAAAGGGATCGCGTCGAAAGTAACTCAAACATTTCCCTGTAGAAGCGCTGATACTTAACATAAAACAACAACAACAACCACAACACAGTCACAGATAAGGTATCTTCAAACAGACTTTAACCAATGAAATTGTAAAGAAAAAATTTTTTCATAAAGTACTGCATGTGAATTCTTTATTGGAAGATAAATAACAGTTGAAATAGTATATTACTTAATGGAGGGCGAAAGTAAAGCTTTTCCACATCGAGTGTTGTTTACGAAGCGAGCCGAAGGTGAGCGAAGTAAACATTGTTTGCGAAGCGAGCCGAAGGGCCGAAGGCGAGCGAAGCAAAACCTACTCGATGTGGGGAAGCTTGCTTTCGTCCTTCATCAAGTAATATAATTTTCATTAAACCCAATACGAAAGTATTTACTTTTGCTGCTCAAATCAAATTATATTATTATCAATTTGAAACTAACTACGTTTTAGTGAAATGAAATACGACTTATAAAAAAAAAAAAATTTTTTTTTTATTATTGAAAAAATATCTCTTCATAATCAAGAACAAAATTATGTATGTACATTTGAATAACTGAAAACGTCTTCATAGGTGTTAATTAACATTAAGAATAAAACAACTCCGTTGTATAACCTTATAACCCACAAATAATTGTTTCGTATTTTGACTGATTGTACATAACGTCAGATTGAATGACACAATCATTCGGGATCCCCGATCACGAAAAGGATTGATTGTGGATTCCTGATGATTGTGTCATTCGATTCGGTGTTTAATACTTATTTAGAATCAGTCAAAATTTGTAAAATTATCATTTGTTGGTTATGAGGTTTTAAAATTAAGGTAACAATCTATTTCATAATAATTAAAATGGAATTAAGTATTTCAAGCAAAGAAGTCATTTTCTTAAAAAAATAAAATATCACCGAAAAAACTTGAACAAAATAAAGTTAACATGAACCTATAATGAAAATTTCAATTTTTTATAACCCAATTAATAACAAAACAATTACTTATTTCACAATATCCGTAGATATAGCGAGAAAACTTGAACACAAACATAGTAGGTATAAATATTAAGTACTTACTTTTTGTTCAAATGAAATAAAATGTTGGAACAAAAACATATTTCCTTAAAAAAAAAATCAACGAGAAAATTTGAACAAAGTAGGTAAAGTAGTGAACACGAACCTATAATAAAAAGTTCAATTTTTTGTATCCAATTAACAAAAGAAATTATTTTACAATATTTATCATAGAGCGAGAAAACTTGAACACCATATAAATGAAGTGCGACTCTTATTTTTTGTTAAAATACAACGAAACGTTGCAATTATTGAACTGGAAATTGGGTGTATAAGTATTACTATACGTAGAGGAGGAGGAAGTAATATCAAGGTTTTCATTTAAAGAAGATGTTAAATGTGTTGATTCATCTTCATCGAATTCTTCGATGATGTATTGTGATAACGATTGCGATAACGGTGTTGTAGCCTGATCTACCGTATTTTCATTATGTAGATTCACTGACGGAGTTTGTGTGCTAGTTGGCAACTTGCAAAATATCGGGGTTTTATAAACAAAACGTTTTTTAACAGGTACCTCAGTAGGAATAGTAGTAGTAGTAATAGAAGGATCAGTTGAACTCATAGTGGAAGAAGTCGTATCCATTGCCGAAGAAATCAAGCTATCTGTTTTCTTCTTAAGAAATAAACTCGAATCTATATATCGTTCTGCAGATGTTGTAGATCTCCAACCTCCATGTTTTTTTAAAGTTGATGTTGATGCTCCAGCATTACTCAAGATAGTCGCCGAACTCCTACGAAAACTATGACCTGTAATTCGTATCATAATTTGAAAAAAAAGTAGTATGATTATAGGTAAATATTTACCAAATATTATGAAAACATTCTCATAAATGAATCAATACCTGTATAACGTTCAACTTCAGGTAAATTTAAATACGTTGCAATTTTCTTCGGCATATCGGTAATGGAATTTTTACCAATAACTTGAGTGGTGCATTTACCATTACGGTAACGCAAGAAAAACTTATCAGTTGGTGCGTTCTCCGGTCGTAAATGAATATATCGTTGAACAGTGTCAAAATAATACTTTTGGGATATGGTAAATTGACGAGGTACGTCGTTTTTCGTTTGTCCAATATTAACAAGTATCATCTCTCCGTGAGTAATGACGTCCTGAGTTTTCAAACTGTATAGTTCATTGGTGCGGGTGGCTCCTAGAAGGCCGAAAATCAAAACAACCTACAAGAAAAAATAGTACAGATACGGATTAGAGTTATTAAATTTCACTGAAATGCATATTAACATTATTTGAATTGAAGACTTACTTTCATAGCCAAGTATATCTCATTTGGCGCTTCGTCTAGAAATTTCCTCATTTCTGTTTCTGTAAATGTTTTGGCTTGGATAGACTTATACCCCTTTGATTGTTTCTTCAAGAAAGCTCGTAGACTGGTATATTTACCAATATCTGTATGTTCTTTAACTTCAATGGTTTTGTGAAGCATGGAATACACCGACCACAACGTGCTAGGTTTTTTCTTAGTGGATAAATTTTTAAAGTAAGCGAGGAGGACATTTTCTGACGTTAAATTTGACGAAATTCCATTTTCTACTTTCCATGTTATGAAATATTCATATGCTTGGCAGTATCTCAGTTTAGATTTATCGGGTAAAAGTTCGTTTTTTGTTACCTTCGCGGCATCGCATATTCCTGGAGGTGTACACATAACATGTTCATTTTCATTGTTATCAATATCAATTAAATTCATCACACAGACTAATTTGATTGAACCATTTATATAAACGCATAAACTACAAAATCAATAACGAAGAATGTGAAATAATAAAATAAACGTTAATCGCAAAAATACGTTAGGATTCAACGTCAAGAGTGATTTGTGTTGTTGTAGGTGTAGTAGTAAATGCACATAAACATATTTTACGCGCTCTATCCATCTATAATTGCATCTTTCGCGCAACGTTTGAAAAGTGCATTTGAGTGGCGAAAGTAAATACTTTCGTATTGGGTATAATGAAAATAATAGATATCTACCTACGTATCCTCGCCGTCACCGTATATAGACAGTACGTTTTCGTCATCATGTTTTAAAATGCCTCCTCCGGTGGTGTATATATTTCATATTCGTTACCAGCACAGTTGTAATAGTGCTTCTACTCTTTTCCCCACTTGATTTACGTGTATAAAGTTTATACAAAAAAACGGTAGCAATTGCAAACGGTACCCCTACGTCACGTTTTATATACTCGCGTAGCCTCTTCGTCACCGAAATTGGTGACGAAGAGGATACGTGAGTATTGGAACTAAAACTTTAAAATCTGTATACAGTAGG
>FIZV01063289.1:0-10697 GCA_900050545.1 Trionymus perrisii | reverse complement strand
GAAAATTTGTGTAAAAATCAAAATATGGGAAATTCTTGACAATTGAAAAAAAAAAAAAAAAAAAAAATACGAACAATTTATAGTAACTGATTTTTTTTTCTTAAACAAAACTATAGCCACCTATTTAAAATTTTACAAAATTTAAAATGTTGAGTAAATGTTCAGTAGTAATAAGTATAAGTACGTATTTGAAAAAATTGAAGGTTGAAAAAAGATGTATAGAAGATCCCAAAAAATTGTAAAATTTCAAATTTTGATTTTGTTTGTAGTTTTTACTTTTTTGTGTTTAAAAAAATTATTTTACGATGCAATTATTTTTCAAATTTTTTTAAAGTGATTTCTTGAAGAAATTGTTATATGTTTTGTCAATTTGAAAAAATGAATTTTGCTCTTTTCAATTCCATTTTATCCAGTTCTTTACCCTGCAATCTGCACTCATGCTGTTCCAACCATTTTATTCTATAAATTGTAATTTTTTAATTTTTTAATTTTGAGAAAAAATTTACTAAAAGATTTCTTTCAGATTTTTTTTTTTTTTTAATCTTAAAAAAAATAATTCTCGAATTATTCTTCTTTTTTCCAAAAATAAACTTGAACATTTTACAAGATGTGAAAAATAAGAATGAAAAATTTTAAAAATATATATGTCAAACATTTTATACAAAAACTGAAGAACGGGTACAAAAATCGGAGTAAGACAATGAGAGTTTTAAAAAAAAAAAGTATAAATAAAAATTTTACAAATTTTGTAGAACTGAAGTTTTTGATATTATAAATAGGTATTATGTGATATAAAAATTGAAATGTTGAAAATTTTGAAAAAATTGAAAAATTGGTATAAAAATCAGAGTACGAAGATAAGGCATTTTTTCAAAAATCAAATAATTGAAGTTTAGTAAAATTTAAAGTATCATGAAATTTTGTAAAAAACTGAAGTTTTTGAAATCTGAAAATATTGAAAACTTTACAAAACTTGAAAGTTTTATACGAACGATTTTTTTTTACTTTTTATTTTACCCGTTGAAGTTGTTTGAAACATTTTTTTCTAAAAATGGAAATTTCACGCAATTTTTTTCAATTTTGTTTTGAAATCTTAAAAATATGTAATTTATTTGAAACCTTTTTTTTTTTCAAGAATAAACATTTTTTAAAACGTAAAAATAAGATAGAAAAATTTTTAGAATGAAATATCAAAAATTTTGCCTATGTCAAGAATAGGTACAAAAATAGGGAAAAAAGGCGAGAGCTTAAAAAAATTGTAAAAACGAAAATTTTTGCAAATTCTGCAAAACTGAGTTTTTTGAATTACGAAATATAAAAATTTATAAGTTGAAAATTTGGAAAAGTGGAAAAATTGAAAAATTGAAGTAGGTAAAAATCAAACTTAGAAGAGGAGCCATTATTTTATTTAATTAAAAATTTAAAAATTTAAATTTAGTAAAAATGAAAGAATTACAAAAATTTCGTAAAAACAAAAACTGAATTTTTTGAAATCTGAAATATTGAAAATTTGAAAAAAAAGTTCAACAGAAAAATAAAATGTAGGTATAGAAAATTCTTCATTTGAATTTTTCTCCCGTTGGTATTCGGTAAATAAATATTTTCAGTTCTCAAATTTTTCTAAAAATGGTATCTATAAATTTGGCCATTTTATTCGATTTTTTTTTTAAATTAGGTATTTTTTTATGAATACTTGCCGGTATTTTTTCGTGATTTCAAAAAAAAAAAAAAAATGGCCAGGGGGATTATTTTTTCAATGTTTTTCCAATACGATTTTTTTTTCAATTTTCCATTTATTAGATAATTTTATTTTATTTTTTATTTTTCGGTTTCGAAAATTACTCGTAACATTTTTCAATTCTTGGCACACCGAATGAATCTGGAAATCTGTCAAGTTTACACCAATACGAGATCTTTTCAAACGACATTCGCATCTGCCTATGTGACTATAGTATACGCACGTGTCATCCTCCATCAGCTGTCACCCAACCGCCATTTTTTAAGCTTAGCCCGAGGCGGATCTTATCCTCCATAATCCATGGCCAGGGCCAGGGCCAGGGCCACAGCTCTATACTCCTACAATTTCTACATTGGTCTGATACGATCATTTGGCGAATTTGGTTTACGTACTAAGTACCTCGTGATCGACAACTACGAATATTTGCAAAAAAAAAATCTTACGTATATGGCGATAAAATGAAAATTAATTACTTAGATATAACCAGTCTGCAGCGTATCCACCTGCTCCTCTACGTACTCGTACGTACATGTAAAACTAGACACCGACCGACCCGTATTAATCATGTCTAATGGATCTCATCATCGCTCGTGCACGCGGAAACCTGCGCAGCTCCGCAGCAAAATGGCAACTTGATACTCTCTCATCGAATCTACCATACGGTATTAATTAAAATCAATCAATTTGTCGACTGCGATCGACATCGCCTACCTCTTCGCTCGCGTCTATGTGCTATGTTCTTAGCACGCGTATCGAGATTTTTTTCCCTCTTCAATTATGTATAGATATGTATAATGCACTTTGCCGATTGCGAGGGCCACTCTTGGTTCATTGGTTGTACTGTACTCTGTACTGCTATCGCAAGGGCTCCACAGCGCTTGATCTTTTCTTTCCCGCTGGCTAATTACTCGATCGTGTATCTAGTATGTATATGGTATAGCTAAGGTATACCATATCGAACGCGTGTAAATTGATTTGCTGTAACGCGACGCGGCATTAATTACATTGGTAAACCACACCATACAGCATACAGCGGTGCGCATACCTGTAAAACCCGTCTCTTCGTTTCTCTCAAAGTCTCGTTTTTTTTCCCCATCCAATGCACAACATATTAAAACGCGTTTTTTTCACGCCACTTTTTTCATGCACTTTATCCCACACGTCCATTACTTGCAGCCGAGCCGAGCCGAGCCTTGTGTGCGTGTGTACACTGTTGCAGTGTTAACTATCTACATCAATTGGCTATAAAGTTGCAAATAAGGCGTGTAAACTTAATAGACACTTAAAAATCTCCAACGCGTATTTGTCCGAATGCTTCCCTCGCTCTTGGCCCTGCCGGAGCCACCTTCTTGTCTCACTAGGAACAAATTCTTATGGCCTTGGAGCTGCTGTCATGTTCGCCCCCGCTATCGACGTGTAACAATATCGCTTTTTTTAAAAAAGGTATCGTCGATGCGTGGCCTGTTGTAATGTTCTTGCCACGTGTGCGGTTGTGCACGCCGTGCTATTGCCTTTTGTTTCTTTGTTTTCAATTTTTGGGGGGAAACTACTGCAGTGGGGAAACTGTGACTGTGAGCCTTGATCTATGGCCGAATTTTCTACGGGATTTGCTTTCTGATGGGCGATTTGGATAAAATTTGAAGCATTGGTCGAAAAATCGAAAATTTATTCGAATCGTCAAATTGGTAGAGATGTGACTGAGGAATGAAGTTGTCGATTTGTGGGAGTGGAACTAGAAAAAAATCGATTGACTGATCAAGAATGATCAATTTATTAAATTGCAAAATTTGATGAAAATTACGTAAATTTGTTGGTTCATATCAGGGATTAACTTCTAATGTATAAAATTCTTGGCAATTTCATGAAATTCTAGACAATGTGATATTCCAGACATTCTGGGAAATTCTTGGCAACTTTTTAAAATTCTAGACATAGACATTAAGTAAAATTTTCAATAATTTGTGAAATTCTAGACATCCTGACAAATTCTAGACAATTTGTTAAATTCTGAAAAATTTACTGTAAAATTCTAGACATTCTGGGAAATTTTAGTCCATTTCATAAAATTCTAGACATCCTGCAAAATTTTAGACAATTTGTAAAATTCTGAAAAATTTACTGCGGAATTCTAGACATTCTGGGAAATTCTTGACAATTTTATGAAATTCTAGACATAGACATTAAGTAAAATTCTCGATAATTTGTGAAATTCTAAGCACTCTGAAAAATTCTTGTCGATTTTATGAAATTCTAGACAAAATGCCAAATTCTAGACAATTTGTAAAATTCTGAAAAATTTACTTTGAAATTCTAGACATTCTGGGAAATTCTTGTCAATTTTATGCAGTTCTAGACAGCATGCCAAATTGTAGACAATTTGTAAAATCTTGAAAAATTTGCTGTGAAATTCTTGGCATTCTGAGTAATTCTTGTCGTTTTCATGAAATTCTAGACATCCTGCAAAATTCTTGACAATTTGTAAAGTTCTGAAAAATTTACAAAATTCTTGACAATTTTATGAAATTCTGGACATCATAAGAAATTCTTGATATGATATAGTTTGCATAATTCGAGATATTTTAGTGAAATTCTAGATTTCCTGTGTAATTCTGGACAATTTACAAAGTTCTTGGTGTTTTCTTAAAATTCCAAATATCGCGCAAAATTCTTGACAATTTTATGAATTTCTAGACATCTTGGAAAATTTTTGATGATTTTATGAAATACTAGACTTTCTGAAAAATTTTTGACAATTTATTAAATTCTACATTACATAATGCATACTTTCATAAAATTTTAGAGTCTAGACATTTTGTTAAAATTTTAGGCATATACAAAATTCTAGACAATATATGAAATTCCAGGCATTCTTGAAGGTTGGTGAAAATATCAAGTTCTAGGCATCCTGCAAAATTCTAGACAAGTTAACAATTTCTTGATAATTTTATGATGTATGAAATTCTTGTCATTTTACAAAATGCTAGACTATTTATTATGGCACTCTTGACAAATCTATGAAATTCTAGGCATCATGTCAAATTCTTGACAACTTTCAAATTTCTTGACAATTTGTAAAATTCTGTACAATATGTATTTATCAAATTCTTGAAAACTTTATAAGATTATACGGACATCCTGCAAAATTCTTGGCAATTTTTGTATTTGAAATAATTTTGAAAAAGTATTTAAATTAAAAAAAAAAAGTTTTTGAAGTATAGAATTTTCAAAAAAGTTTGATTTTTTTATGAAAATTGGAAAGAAAAATTTAATTAGATCAAAATAATATGGTCTTATGGATACCTATTCAAAAAAATAGACTGTCGAATAAAAATAGAATGAATTGATTTTTTGAATAAAATTTAGAATTGTTGCAACCAACTTTCGGTGGAAAGTTTTAAAAAAATAAATAAATACGATTTCGAAAGATTTTTTTAATGAACGAATAAATTAAATTAAATTTGAATTTATAAAATTGAAAATGACGAAAAAATTAATCGAAATGAAGAATTGATCATGAGAAAATTATCCATAATCGATTACATAAATCGATCATTTCGATAAAACGTTGCATACGAAACACAAAGCAAAAAAACATTTTACAATACGCAGTATTGTCCGCACCTAAAATTTGAATCATTTCATCGCAAATTGCATTCAACGAAAAAATCATCTATAGCTTCGTATTTGGGATAATTAATTATGCCGTAAAAGAAAGAAAGAAAGAAAAAAAATCAATCAAATTGATACAATAAATGCAGGAAGTCTGCAAACTATGGCAGCGAAGACTACTTTGCCAAAATACAACGGATCATTTGAAAATGTCCTTGAAAGAATTAATCTTTTTTTGCCTCTCTACGTACTTCTTACCAAATCACATCATATACAAAGCACACAGAGTTATTCCCTGTATAGTGTACGATGCAGTCGACAAAGATACCGCGCCCGGTGGTGCACGCGTCGATAATGTAACACGACGAAAGGGCAGGTCGCCGTGAGAGGGAAAAGGGGCAACCGCGCCTGGAGAACAAGTGAAGAGAAGAGGTTTGAAATTAGTCAAAGACCTTGAAAAATTGTTGCAAAAAATGGCGTAAATTAAGGTCGCGCGCACGAGTCTCTTTGTACTGCTTAGTTGTTGGCATTAATTAGATGTTGGGAAAACTTCGCGAGGAAAAATTTTGGCATTTTTGCTTCGTTGCTGAAAATCAGAAGCAGATGCCGGTAATTTTTTTAGTCGAGGTGCAACAGGTGTCTTGACGAGGAACTCGCGAAATGTTGTGCAGATTTGATTGAAGAAAATTAATGAAATGAGGACAACTGCATGCCACGCCACACCATCGCCATGCCGCGTGCTGCTGTTATCAGAAATGGTTAAATTTAACCCAATTATCGTGCAATTTTATTTGAATAATTCGTACGGACTAGACGACCTTGGACCTGACGAATTGGTGGCATCATTTTCCGTATTTGATAAGACCTAGAAAGTCAACACTTTTATACTTTTCTTTTTTCATCTCGAGATGTTGCAGTGTTAAAGGAGCTTATACGAGCAGAAGCGAAATTATATGAATTACCACAGATGCATATTTTAGATCTCGAGCAAATTCTATAGTGAAAATCAACTGATCGTACATTGTCTGCAAATTGTACTAATTGACTCGTGTTTCGTGAGGGAAAAAAAGGAAGCTAATCTATAAATGAAAAAAGAAGATGAAAACGGAATCCATTATAAGAAGTTGCGCACGTTTCTCACTCCGTCTGTTACGGTCTCTCTTACAATATCGTATACAATGCTTCGTTATCTGCAATCTCCTTATTTATATCTACCTCCCACCGTCGCACCTTCATATATGCTGTTGTCCATCTTCTTCGGAGTTGGTTGCGTAGCGAAGAGTCGCGAAAAGTGCAACAGCAAAAAAATACATTTCAATTTCTTTACAGCGAGCGCAACGAAAGAAGACGCGAAACGATAGATACTTCGCAAACAAAGTGGTATAAATAGGCGGTAATCTGTTGCTCGGCGAATGCGTTGTGTCGCAAATAACCCAGTGGTTCTTAAACTTGTCGACAACAGAGATGCGAAATAATGCAACAGAAAATGGTGATGTCGTTTTGGGAACTTGTATCGAGACGTTTAGTTTAGTTTGTGAATCTGGTGAAATTTTCTCTGACATATGTCAGAATTCTTGGAATTTTACGGAGTTCTAGACACAGTTCAAAAATTCTAGACAATTTTCAAAGTTCTGTACATTTTATGAAATTCTTGACATTCTTCAAAATTCTAGACATTACGTATTCACAAAATTCTTAAAAAAGTTCTAGACAATATTCACAAAATCTATGCCAATTTCATAAAATTCTAGACATCCTGTGAAATTCAGGACAACTTATGAAATTCTTGACATCTTACAAAACCCTTGACAATTTTATGCAATTCTAAACATCTTGAAAAATTCTTGACAACCTACAAAATCTTGGACAATTGAAGAAATTCTTGACAATTTTATGAAATTTTAAACATCGTTGTAAAACTGTGACCAACTTACGAAATTTTTCACAACCTCCAAACTCTAAACATTATTCACAAATCCGTGACAATGGAATTCTAAACACTTTGCAAAATTTTCAATTATTTGTAAAATTCTTGACAACTTACGAAATCCTTGACATCCTACAAACATTCTAAACAATATTCACAAAATTCTAGACATCATGCAAAATTTTCAACTGATTGTAAAGTTCTAGACAACTCATGAAATTTTTGACAATTTTATCCATCTAATTTTAAACGTTATGAAACAGTCCTTGACATCCTACCAAATCTTGGTAAACTGAAGAAATTCTTAGCAATTTAATGAAATTCTAGACATCCTATAAAATTTCTGGCATTTTGTAAAAGTCTGGAGAACTTATGAAATTTCTCACATTCTCCGTGCAAAAATTCTAGATATTATTCACAAATCCGTGACAATTTTATTAAATTTCTGCTATCTTGCGGAATTCTAAGCAGTTATTAAAATTCTGGACAACTTATGAATTTCTTGACATCCATACAAAGTCGATGACAATATTATGGAAATTCTTGACAATTTTATAAAAATTCCAGACATCCCTCAAAAATATTCACAATTTGTAAACATTTATAGACAATTTATGAAATTCTTGACATTTTATAAAATTCTAGACAATATTTACAAAAATCTACAATTTTGTAAAATTCTCACATTTTATAAAATCTCGGAAAATTTATGGAATTCTAAACATTTTACAAAATTCTAGACAACATTTATGAAATTCTTGACAATTTTATGAATTTCTAGACACTCTTCCATATTCTTGATAATTTGCAAAATTCTGATATGTCACAATTTTTTTTTTTTTTTTTTGAAATTCTATAGTCAATTTTAGACACAATTACAAATGTCTGTGACAATTTGATAAAATTCCTGATATTTTGCGAAATTCTCAGCAGTTTTTCAAATTCTGGACAACTTATGAATTTCTTGACATGCTGCTAAATCGTATACAATATTATAGAAATTCTTGACAATTTTATGAGAATTCCAGACATTTTACAAAAATTTTCATAATTTGAAAAAATCTAGAAAATATTTGAAATTCTTGACAATTTTATGAAAATTCCAGACATCATACAAAAATTTTCGCAATTTGTAAAAATCTAGACAATTTTTGACATTTTTGACATTTTTTATAAAATTCTAGACGATATTTTAAAAATTTTTCTACAATTTTTTAAAATCCTTAACATTTTATAAAAACACGGACAATTCATGGAATTCTAGACATTCTACAAAATTCTAGACAACATTAATAAATTCTTGGCAATTTTATCAATTTCTAGACACTCTTCGATATTCTTGATAATTAGCAAAATTCTTGATATGGCACAAATTTTTTTACAATTCTATAGTAAATTCTAGACATTTTGAAAAACTGTAAACTATTTATGTAATTCTTGACACCTTAAAAAATTTTAAAAATTCACAAAATTCCTGATCATTTATGAAGTAGGTATTTTGCATTTTTATTATTTTCTCGGAGATTTGTAAAAATATTGGCAATTTTCAAAATTCCTGACAATCCATCTAAGTCTAGACAATTCACTGATGTTTGAAAAAATTTTAGCTCAATTTTACAAAATTTCTGAAATTTTTCAAAAAATGTAGGAGGCATTTTGTAAAATGTAAAGACTGGTCAATTTTGGACACCTTGTAAAATTCTAGAAATTTTTCAAATATCTACCTCCGCAATTCGTCAAATTTTTAATACCTCGCTAAATTCGTGGAAGTTTACAAAATTGTGAGAAAGCTAGTCGATTTTTTCCTACGTTGTAGATCTGAAACCTAGACTGGAATAAAATTGGTTGGCGATGGTTGTTTTGACTGCGGCGGCAGCCATACACACTACACAGAACACTGCAGTCGAATCGTGTATCGCATGAATGATCGTAGTTCGTTCAACCGTTATTTAACATCGGATCCTCCCAAATTCCCTCATGACTGGCGTCGCGGACTTGGACGCGGTCATCTCGGTACGTTTTTGTGCTGCGCGGCTTGGCTCGTATATAACCTTGACCGCGAATGCGAATACCTATTCGCAAACAGACGTAACTAATTTTCTATACCGTTTCGTCTGCCTTCTCGCGAATTTTTTTGTTCGCCTCATTGCAAGTTGGTCTTGGTGTTGATGTTGCTGCAACGCTAATATTAATGACAATGCCGAGATTAGCAACTGCCCCGCTGTTTCTTACGCTTATACGGATAATTTGTTTGCTGTCGTCGCGAATGTGTATACCTATTACCTATACCTATATGTAGAATGGCTTTGGCTGCCCGGCTGCGGAGTGCGGACTAGATCGAGCTCGAGCTCTGTAGCACTTCTCTGTGTATACCTAAGTTATCGTTATTAATTAGGTAACCGAGATCGATGAGACTGGTAGCGTATAGAGAACAGGTCATTATGTGGTAGATGGTACGTACTTGGTACGAAAGCGTTCATGTTCCGCGCACACAGATCGTAATATTGTAAGTATCCGATAAATATACCGATCGGAGGACGTTAATGAAGTTTTTTGCCGTATTTTTTATATTTTTTATATTTCAGTACGGCGTGCAATTTGCAAATGGCCGCGATTCTCACTCGCAGTTCGCATGTAAACGCGAAATTTCTTCACTCTCGAGTCATATAAGTTGCATTACTTTATTGCATCGCGTTTGAATATAAAATTAACGCACTCCAAATGGACATATAGGTATAGGTATTTGACTCGCTTAGGTCGCATCGACCATCAACGTATCGGAAATGTATAATACTCGTACCCATAAACGACTCGCATTCGCGGTTTTATTTTTTCAAAAGTCTAACGAATGCATCGCATTGGCATTGGCATTGGATTGGCAATTGCAATTGGCAACTTGATCTGCTGTTTGCGGACGTGCTTATCGTAGGAGGTGATAACGTCTTGTCAATATCCATATTACACGGTTATGGTTTCATGAGCTCGAATGATCGCAAATTGCCCCGATCCGCAAGTATAATGATGGCCATGTTGGGTTCGAGCCGATACCAAAGGGGAACTTAGGCAAGTGCAGGGCAAAAAGATGATGGTTTCACTGTTTAGAATGATGCTTGTAAAATTTGAACATGTTTGGTTTTTGGAGTGTTAAAAAATGTGTAGATTTTGACTGAGTTTTTTTTGAGTTTTTAGGTAATACTTGAAGCTTTTTTGAAAAAAATTTTCTATCAAATTGAACGACTTTTTCTTACAATTGATATATTTTTGCCAAAAAAAATTTACTTCTAAATGGGATCTCTTACTATCAGGGTTGTCGAGATTCCCACAGCTTTTGAGGACTGCCCCAATTTGCTCTCACCCCCCCCCCATTTTTTACGCCTATCATATTTTTTTGGCTCTCAGTAACGATAAAAAAATCATTTTTCT
>FIZV01063247.1:0-15030 GCA_900050545.1 Trionymus perrisii | reverse complement strand
GTTTTGGGGGGGAGGTGTTCTACGTAGTGTTGGAGTACGATGTTTTTTTTTTTTTTTTTTTTTTTTTTTTTTTTTATCAAGGCTTAATAAATATTATTAGGTATAATTTCATTTACAAAACTCAAAATTATTTTACATAGAAATATTAGAGTGAGCTTGTTTAGGTCCAATAGACGCTTTCTTACATTACAATCAACATGTGATCATACTGATACGTCGACTTTTTATACGTGTTATTCCCGAGTGAGGTAAGTATTTTTCATTTAAACTTCCTTATTTCACTTATCGATGTTTAAAAAGTTTATCATGATGGCAGCGCAGCATTCTAGTTTATTAATCCCTCGATCCCTTTCCAATATCGTTTTAAATTTCATTGTTTCAGTTTTTATTTTTATTTTACTTTTGTAGAATACAGACTTTTCCTTACTTTATACTTTTAATATTTACAAGCTCAGATATAGTATAAGTATTTGGAGGCATTACGTCATCGGATCGACGTATAATATGGAGTTGCATATGGTACGTCTGTATACATTAAATATCCATTCTACAAACCATATATAAGTTCAAAAGTATTATACCGAGTCTATATATAGTTGAATGCATTTTTATTTTATATTTCCCATTCAAAATATAGGAGGTAGGCTAGGTACGTATTATACGTATGTGGGAATATTTTTTCCTCGTTCTTCAGAAAGAAATTAGCAATTAAATCAGAAGCTTTACTCGTAAGTATATCAACTAAACCTATCACATCATATTCAGATATACCTAACGATTTTTCTTCTTTCAATCAATCAATACTACCTATAAATCAGATCATATTAATTCACTTTTAAAAGTTTTTTCTCATTCTAATGTATACTTACTTGTACATGTTTCAAAATAACTGTTATTAACGCGATTATGGGTTATACAAAAGTTTTCCTTAACAAGGCGAAACTCGAACTCGAAAAACGTTCTCCACGACACAACACATACAAAAAAGCGAGCCATTGAAGTAAACCACTGGTTATATACGAAGAGAAGACACTTTCTCAAAAATTTATGCGAAAAAAGGGTTCGGCACAGTTTTGAACAAGTCATATTTTTGTACAACACGGTGGGTATTAAAAATTTCACAAGCAAGCGAAGAAAAAAACGATTTAATTTCCTATTCAAAAGAGGTTCGAATTTCGAATTTACAGTCGTCAAATTCTCGTGTTTGTATTTTGGGGATTGAATACCCGGAAAAGGAAGTCCCAGAAGTACGATTTTCTGTCGTTCCTATTATATACATGCCAGATTACAGACCGTTTCTTTTAACTTGGGTCCGAACGATGGAGCGAAGGTACCTATGCTGTGCTCGTATAAAACCGTGCCTTCGGGAACTGATTATAAGAACCGGTATTTCCAAATAATGTCTACTATGTAGTTCTTTTTTATTATTCGCTTCCATTTTTTATTTCGTTTCCTACATCAAGTCGTGAAGTGTAAAAAAAATATGAAAACTCGGGATTTTCTCGTGTTTGGAAAAAGTTTGATTTGAAATTACTCGTTGGTTTGATAATTTTGTGAATTCGATGATTGAATCAGAATGAGCGAGAGAAATGGGTCAGACCGAACTGTCAAAGTTGTTATTATGAATCAGATTTGATTACATTTGTATACATTTTTTAGTGGTCCAATAATTTTTTCAAGTTCCTTCCTTACGTTTCATGATAACATTGATTTCATGGCACCTAACCTAGACTATAATCATTTACGTATAAGTAAATGCACAAACATTTTGTCACAAATGCATCTTTGTGCATATTGCTTATTTTCAAGCATGCTTCATGCAAATGCGCATAAAGGTCATTTTTATAAGGATTTTTAATAGAAACATTTTTATAATTTTTTAAAAAGATTTTTGAATTTATTTCCAGAAAAATTTGTAACTATCCCCTTTTCGCCAATTTCGTACTACAAAACTACCAAAATGCTTTGTACAGAAAAAAAAAACAATTTCTAAAATACATATTATAAAATAATTTTCGAATTTATTTTATTTTTTTTAATAAGAAAATTAGCTAAATTTCTTGCAAGAAAACATTTTTTTTTTCAATTTTTAGATAAGATTTTTGAACTTATTTCCAGATTTTTAAAGAAATACGTCTTTTCTACAAATTTTTTCTCAAAGAGAATTTTTTATACAAAGAAATAATTTTTCAAAAAATTTTTGAACATTTTCTTGACTTTTTTTTTCAAATAAATAAAGAAATAAATGGATAAAAAAACAATATTTTTCAGATATTCTTTTTTACCAGAAACCTTTTTTGTAAAAAAAAAAAAACAATCATTTCTTGAAAAAAAATTTAAAAACTAGAAAAGTTGTCGAAAGAAAATAATTGAATCGGTGATTGTTAAATGGTACTGATTCCATTTTTGTGATTTCGAGATGATCGAAAAAAATTTTCTCATTTCCACATTGAAAAATCTAAGGTGTTTTGATAAGAAACACGTTATCAAAAATCCACAGAAGTCCCTACAACACAGAACGACTACAACGCCACGGCAGTCACAGATTACGGCATAAAAACGTTTTTGGAATGAGTACCTTTATGCGGGATTCATCCCGGAATGAGTCCCTTTTAACACTAACCACCCATTTTGAACCGCTATAGAAGCAAGGAAAACATGTGGAATGAGTACCTTTGTACCTCAGGTGATGTGCCTACCCCAAGGTAGCATGATCCCATACGTAACTCAATACCCCCAAAATGTGGAATGAGTTCCTTTTAACAATGGGCAATTCAATTAGGTATCTTTAATTTTTCGAACAGATTTTTTATTCATAGTTATTTCAGAAAAACTTTCAAAACATTTTTTAACTGCAAATTCCTTTCCAAAAGAACTTTTTACGCAAAAATTTTTGAAAAAAAAGTAAAAATGAATTTTTTCAGTTTTTTTATGTTTACGAAAATTTCTTCACAATGATAAATTTTGACTAATAAAAAATAGTTTTCAAACATTTTTTGAAAAATTCTTAATGTTTTTGATTATTTTTTTATACCTATTAAAAAAATTATTGGGCATTTTTTGTAAAAAAATTTTTTTTTTTCAATATTTTGACTGGATTTTTGAATTTATTTCAGGAAAATTAATTTTTTTTTTTTTGCAAATTATTTGCCAAGAGAATTAATCAATTCTTTTTTGGAAAAATTTTTGAATTTATTTCAACATCAATTTTAAGAGATTTTTTTCAATTTTTTGATTAAATTTTTTGGAATTTTTTTTAGGAAAATTTATAAAATATTTATTTTTTGCAAACTTTTTCCCAAAAAGAATTTTTCGCAGAGAGAAATTTTAAAAACATTTTTTGAAGGAATTTACGAATTCAATTTTTAAACAAGATTTTTGAATTTTTTAAGGAAAGTTTTCAAAAAATTCTGTTTGTCAATTTCATCCCGAGGAGTTTTTTTTTAACAAGGTAATAATTTTTATGAGTAGAGTTTCCTTCCCGAAAATCCATTTTTTGCATAATTTTCTTTATCAAATATCCACTATCCAGGTAATTACAATCTTTGAAAAATCAAATATTTTCGTAAGATATATTGTTTTTTTTTTTTAAATTTTCTGTGTGTGTGTGTGTTTTCACATCTTTGAAAAAACTATGCATATTGCCCATGTTTCAGAGCATTGGGCAAATTCTACAAAAAATCGTAGTACATTATATTTTGCTGGCTTTAGTGACCTATTATATTTTTCTAAAATAAAAACGATAAAAACAAAACGTGTTAATTAATCGAATAAAAATTCGCAACTCGTAAATCCATCCTTTTTCCTATTCAATTCATTATGTAGGTAGTTGCTTTTGGGTAAGCTTAAATTTGTGGGTATTTGTGATTTATCGATTTTTTAAAGTAATTTCTAGATTGTACGTAGGTAAGGTATATTTATTTAAAAAAATACGAGTTGAAAAACAAAATAAACAAAAAAATTAGATAGATACATGTTATCCTTTGATTAATCTGTTAGGTTAATTGGTGTAAATCAATAGGTAGGTAGGTAGGTAGGTAGGTAGGTACTAGTTGGGTAGGCATAAAGGAAAAATTGTATCAGGTTAAAAGAGAGCAAATACAGTCTGTTAGGAATACTCGTACCATATTTTATTTCGTTTCGTTGAACAGTGCAAACAACGCAATTTAAACGATAATTTAGAAAAAAAAAACACTATTTCAGCTATAAATATCTCGTATTTCATTTTTTATGTAGGCAAGTCCATATAAATATGTAATAACGTTTTCAAACCGAAAATAGGTATTTTTAAAAAACTAGAAGAAACTGAATAAAACAATTTAAAAATACGAGTAGTATAACCAAAAAGCTATGAGGAAATTGATTTTTTTAAAATTCGACAGAAATATAGTTTAAGCATTAGCATAGCAAATGATAAGTATGCTGCTCATGTCATAATTACTTACCACTAAATGATTAAAGATTGTATTAATCTCGGAAAACACTCGCTTGAAGAACTCGGCTTATAACGAAATACGTATAATATGTAAGTAGGTAGGTACATATTTAAAGCCTATACGAAACAACGTAGAATATCTTAAGATGAATGTCGGAAGAAAATTTATGTGTCGACCGAGATAGTATGTTATTTAGTAAATGTGTAAGTTTCGTGTTATTTAAAGTTTCGGGACGGATTTTCGAATACCTCATCGTCTGGTCGTTTCACAAAAGGTCTTTCCGTTAAGTATCAGGTAACGAAAGGTGGCATAATTTATGTTATGGAAAGTTGGTAACAGTTTCTCATCCCTGCGTTGACAATTGAGCGTTGATTTCCCACCGGACTGAATCAGTTTTAGTGTTTTTCGCCGAAGAAATTCGGCTACCTAGCGTATTTTCGCACTTTGCCAGCCATGTTTTGGTTTATCGTTTTCGCCCTCTTGTTGGATTTACTATCCAACAGTTTCCGATAAATGAAATCGGATTAAAATAAGTCCCGAAAGAAGACATCACTACTTACACACTACGCTGCGCCTGGCGCACTCGAACAGATTTCAACAATGCGGCTTTTAAAAGTTTCCCTATTCCTCTTATCGTATATTAAAAATGAATCGCATTAAACGAGCCATTTTATGGGCTCGATTTTCTCAATCTCCAACTCGACTCGCGCATAAATAAAATACGCCGCGCTTATAAGCCTTAACCAAAAACCGCAGTAAAAATAACAGGTACCTAATCGGTACATATCCTCGTTTAACCATAGGTATTCTTATTTTACGTGCATTCGATAAAGAAAAACGCCACATATAGCCGGTGATACATTAGTGTTACAAATTACCAAGCCATAAAGTTTCACGAGTACTTACCTCGAAGTGCACGCGTTTTGCGGGAAAAAGCGCAAAATTCGAGACAAGATGAATGGTTTTCTTCGTTAATGCGTGTAGATTTAATGACATTCGTTTAAGTTTACGAATCCTTCACTCATGCGTTGAATATTTTACCATTTTGGCGGCAATTATTGAATTAAGAAGCATTCGACGTGACGCGCGTTATGTTTCAACATACGGACTATAGCTTCACTTAAATACCTAACCGAATTCGGTTTCTGTTTTTAACCGATGAATTTCCATCGTACAAAATGCTGCTTTAGTCGTACTCGACTACTCGTAGATGCGTTGAAATATTCATGAAGTCAACTCGACGCTATAATGAATACTTTCGCAAAAGTCTATTTTTAAAACCACGTGTTTGAAATTTGCGTATCATCGCGGTTGTGAAATATTTAATACCCTTAGCAATCTAATTGTCAATTTTTCCCAACGCCGAATCCAGCATCGAGTCTGAATTTGAAATCCCTTTCCTTCGAAAATTTTCAACAAGATTGCAAGTTCGAGACAAATTGTGAAAATTACAGTACCTATCAAAAGAACTTGCGAACAAAACAACGTTCGTGTTTGATCTCTCGGTTTATTTTTTTATAAACTACAATTTTTTAAATAAAGTCCGAGGAAATGTTAATGTCACTGATGTTGAAAAGTCAGAAAAGTGCATTCAACTTACAAAAACTTATTCTTTATAAAGTCTTTTATAATGACGGAGATGAAAAATTGGAAATAAAAAACCAGTAAATAAGACGATATCAGTCATTAAAAGACGTCAAAGTTTGAAAGTTTGAAAAACACGTCAATATCATGTTTCGGTTATCCATGCATATTTTCCCTCGTTTTCTGACGCAATTCGTTATTTTTTTCTTCCACCAAAAATTGCTGTTATAAGGTCGCATTTTCTATAACTTCATTGAAAACAATCATAATACTGGAATAATGAGACAAACTAAATGAGACTTGATAATAGACGTGACCACAGGGTGTGCTGAGTGTGTTTTGGCACGCTCTACTTTTTACAGGATTTTTCCAAAATATTGCTTGAATAAAAAATAGGTAATAATAATATTTTTTTTGAAGAATCAATTTTTACAAAAATTACCTTAATTTTTTAACCTCAGTTTCTTGAAAAAATTGCAATTTGCAAAAAAATCGATTTTTCCAAAATATCTTAAATTTTTTTAGAGAAAGAAATACCGTTTTTTTAAATACCTAACATTTTTTATTAAGAGAATTCAGATTCTTTTTCTCTGAAAAGTTAAAAAATATTTCAACTCCGAGTTTCCAGAAAAATTCGTTTTTTTTTTAAATTGAATCTTTTCACCAAAAACTTGAGGTTTTTCTCTTCAAAAATTAAGTTTTATTTTAAAATTGCGATTTTTTCAAAAAAATAAACGTTTTTTTTAATTGATATTTTTTTGAAAACAATTAATTAACAAATTTTATCCTAAAAAAAATAAAGAGTTTTTTTTTTTTCAAAATATAAAAAAAATCTGTAACAAATTTTTAAAAAAAGGTTCTACCTACTCAAAAAAATTTAGGAAACTTTCGATACAAAAAATTTGAAAAAAATTTTGCAACCGAAAAAACTGCAAAATTGCAAAACTGCAGAAGGTAGGTATAACAAAAAGAAAAATCTCACATTTTTAGTAGGTAAACAATAAGTTCAATTTGAAAGAAAACTCAACGTTTTGAAGAAAGAAACCTCAATGCAATACTCGTGTAACCGTAAATTGAAATAAATTACGAATAAAATTCAAAGAAAAAACTTGAGAGAAAATTCAATTTTTCGAAAAAATTTCATTTTAACAAATAAAACTCAAACATTTAGGAAAATTTCAATTTTTTTAAGAAAAATGACTCCAATTTTTTTGAAGAATTGATTTTTATAAAAAATACTTTATTTTTTTTAAGCCTCAATTCCTTGAAAAAAATCTACTTTTTTTGAAAAAATATCAATTTTCCGAAAATACCTATCTTAAATTTTTTAAAGAAGAAAAATTTCAAATTTTAGAATTTTTTTTTCAACAAATCTCAATTTAATTTGAATGTTTTTAAAGAATGAATTTGTTTGAAAAAATCACAATGTTAAAATATGTAAAACTTAACTTTTTAAAGGGGGAAAATCTCAAATTTTTGATAAAAAAATTCAATTAAAAAAACTAAATTTTCTTGAGGAAAAAAAATTGTTGAACTTGAAATAAAAATTTTTTCTTAACTTTTCAAAGAAAAAATTAAAAATATATTTTGATAATTATAGCGAATATATGTAATTAAACGGCTAGGAAAAATTCAAAAATAAGGGATTCCTAAACTTTGGGGAGGTTTTTTCTAAATTTGATATTCTTTAAACTATCTAAGAAATCCTCCCCCTTAATGTGTACCTATAGTATCAAGTTTTTTGGCACATCGTGTTGATACTTATGCTCTGGCCACTTTATCTAGATCGTGATACCAATCCAAAAATAAGACTGAGATAAAAATTAAAAAAAATTAAAGGAAAACTTTGGCAGAAAATAGTTGTTACGATAAACGACCAATTGTGCCGAATCAAATTGCTGTTCAAATAATTCTTTAAAATTGAAAAAAAAAAAAATGAAAATATGGACGCAAAAATTTTTTAAATTTTACTCAGAATTTTTCAGAATTTTGTTGAAATTTTCAATTTTTAAATGTCTTGAAAACATCGATACCTATCGGGAAAAATTATTTTCAAATAATTTTTAATTTTTAAAAATAAGTCAACATTTTAAGAGCCAAAAAATATGTAGGTATTTTTTAAAACAATTTTTTTAAATTTTTTTGAAAAATATATATTTTTTAAATTATACCTACTTACGGGTAAAAAAATTGAAAGAAAAAATAATTGTTGTAGATTTTTTTCAAATTTTGTCAAAAATTGGATTTTTTAATTGAAAATTCTTTCTCAAATACCTATTTCATTTCTTCTCAATTTCTCATAATGAAAATTGAAAAAAATTACAATTTTAATTAAAACTTTTTTTTCTTCTTTGAGAAAAGAACAAAATACAACTTTGAGAGAAAAGAATTGTAAAAGAATTTTCTAATTTTTATGGAATTTGAATTTTTCTGATTTTTTTTAGAACATTAATAAAACAAAAAAAAAGTGCTTTCATTGGTCAAATAGGGTTCCTATAATATCTAGCTTTTAAAAACAAAGATAAATATTTTCCAGCATTAACTAGATTAACGAACATTTTACTTGGACATTGAGTACTACGACTATTTAATTATTTATACATTCAACATTTTACTGAAGTTCAAAAATACAGAAGAAGAGGCATCGAGCTTTCAATAAAACTTGAACATTCGAGTACGAAAAGTAAGTATAGAAGAATACGAAGAACGGAGTTGAAAAATGAAATCACGCAGATCTTTCTCAAAATGATGAAATGAGACAGCTCAATTCAAATCAGACACCACGTGACATCATTTGGGGTAAAATATTACAAAAAAAAATTCAAAATTATACTGCAATATTTTCCACGCAAACGGAACTTGGCAACGCTAAGAATTTCCACATCATTATTCAAAGTTGGAAAATTAATCAGTCGGTATAGAGATAATATTGACAGCGTGTAAAGAGAAGAGATTAGGTAGTTGACGAAAGGTTTTAGTCTATTTAATCGTTACTAATACTCTCATTCGAAATATGTTAGTTAATTGGAATTCGTGGTTAATTCCTACACACGCCGAAACCAAAAAGGTAACTTTTTCAAATGAGTCAGAAACACTGTAATGTTAATGGTGCAGAAGTGTCATTTACTTTGTACCAAGGATAAATGGCACGTTAAATTCAGCGCATCATTTAAGAAACACGAGTGAGATTTCGCCCGTTATGATGGAAAATAACCCTCTAGCGTCTGTGGAAAATTGTAAGAAGGGTCTTACATAAGTACTTTAAGCTGTTTTAACGTTGAACATTTCTTGTCAGTCATTGTCTGGAAACGATGCCACCAACCACCCGCATTACTACTTCGTACAGCATTCATTAAAAATTAAACGCCTTTTTGCAGCGGATAAGGTTCAAATTGTTGTAAAAGGCTGCGTCAGCTGTCGCTAATTTAGAACATGCCGAAACATCCTACTTTAAGATATTACGCTACAATTTTAACACCAAGTAAATTATAACGGAATTAAAAGCTTTCCTATATTGCTTTCGTTTGTCTTGATTTTTGCTCTTCGATGGCTTTTTTGTGGCTTTCTTTTCTCTTTTCTTGCAAAGATAGCAATCTCAAACCAATAAACTTTCTCTACATCTAGTCCTTAGAAGTATTTTATTTGTCACACTACTGATGAATCTTACGTTTACATATCCACGTATCTAGTCGTAAGTAGGTGCACTTGACTGAACTGAAGTTTAAAAAATAAATAAGAGCCATAAAAGCTTATGTGTATCAATACGTACGTGCCTCTTTTCTTTTTTGACTACAGAATTTTAAATTTTTATTGAGCTACAAAAATTAGGTAGGTAGGTTAGATACTTAGACCTTCTTAGAAAGTTGAATGCAATTTATTCGTACTACAGTTTTCTACCTAAAAATTAAAGGGGAATATTTCTTTTCACCACATTTAACCTTCGCAACGAGCGTATTATCTGTTTAGCTTATATATTAATTCGTTATTATTATATTTTAAAGAACGTTGAAACGAAACAATAATAAGTAATGAAAATGTCTTAAACAGACGTTGGTGTTTTCCTTTTGTTATAACTACCTATTTTAAATGCTTTCAACTTGCTCTTTAATCTCGAATATTTCAAAGCAAAGCTCAACACAATAATTTCGCAACGTGATTCTTCTCATTTTCATCTTTATTTTTTTATAACTACGTAAGTTTTCGAACATGAACATGATCATTTTTCATGTGGCAGGTGAAATAATGTTTTTCAACTCCTTTAACACCTTATTTTGTTGATAATTTGTAAAACTGACAAAAAAACTTCCCGATGAGTTGTCGGAAAAAAAATTGAAAAACAACTTTTGGTCTATCGTCACTAGAGTTGTCTTTATCTTCAACTTTCGATTTATTTTTTGTCCCAGTACCTAAAGTTGTTTCCTTTTATGAGAAAATGACTCCTTACTTTTTAAAAAAAAATTTCTTGAAATGGAATTATAGTGTACCAAAAATACAATAAGTACCTATTCAAAATATGTAGAGTACCCAAATCGCGATTATACATTTATTTCAATTTATAAACCAATTTCGAGGTCATTTTTATCATTCAATCTCCCCCTCCCTCGACTCCAAAAAGGGACGCACGGAGGAGAAGCAACTAATAAATTTTTCTAAATGGTCACCTATCAATTTTTATAGATTTTAACATCCTGAACTCCATTTTGGCGTCATTTTTCCGTCATAAACCCCCTGAATCGGCACGTGCGAAGAGGGTGAAAATTCCATTCCACAAAATTAATATACTTACTTAACTATAGCTTGCAATGAATTTTGACATACCGAGTTTGAATTTGAAAACAGATGGCAAATTCCAACTCAGCGCATCAAAATCCATACCAATCGATAGATCAATGTTTGCAAAAATTTGAAATTTTAACCCTCCTTTCCCCAATTTAGGGGTTGATATGGGGCTCATACTCGGAAAAATGGTCTCAAAATATAACTCAGAATGTCCAATAATTCATAAAAATTTATGTAAGTTCGATCGTAGAAAGGGTGCTTAAGGTGCGATTGTACAATGGTATTTCTTTTTCCAGAGTTTTGTTAAAAGCTTTTGGTATTTTTACTAAGTATATAAAAAAATGTTTCATACAAAAGTTGTTCAAATTTAAATTTTACACAAAAAAACATCCTTTCAATTTTTCTCTCAGATGCACTGCTGAGGAGAATTTTTATTGGTTCTCCCGAAATTAAAATTATAATAAAACGAAGCACACTGTGTGCATCTCTACGATCAGACTCGCATACGTACATATGTACAGGGTGTTCCACAACCAATGCACCTCCTTCAACCTAACGATGGTTCTACCCAAACTACACATATGTATGCATGTTTGCCGATCCTCAGAATTGAAGGGGGAAAGTTATGGTCTTTGAAATAAATTTCATTTTTGATTTCGCATAATATTTTTTACCTTCCGTCATGTCACTCGAGTACTGTGATAGGTGGGAAGTTGCACTCTGCGGCACTGGATAGCAAATGTTGTCTGGAATTTTTTCATGTGCTCGATAACCTTGCCGGGTTGGCAGGGGGAACTGTACGGACCAAAATACTTGAAAAAAGTGTTCGAAAGTGATGGATTTTTTTTTTCTTATTTAAAAAATCAAGAAAATGTTTTAAATTTGCATGTTATTATTATTAATGTTTTTGGATGAAAAAAATTTGCGCGCCCCTCCATCTCTATTGGTTAAAAAGTCATTAGCGTTTCATTTCCGTAAAACGTATGGGAAAAAATTGATTTTCCAATTTTTTTTTTCAATTTCAAAAAATTATAACTTTGTAAATAATTAAGTGAGTGGGGTGGGACTTGCACTATTGAAAAGCTCGAACTTAATTCTGCCCCTAATCCCCACACATGTTTTAACTTCTGACAGATGTCATTGGAACAAAGATAGAGTTCCAACAAAAAAGGAGGAAGACCTTCACAGAATGCTAATCTCGAGAAAAAATTCTCACTTTGATCTTTAAATCTGCTGAATCAGAAACGAAACACAAAACTGCATTCGATAAAAAATTATGCAAATATGTAGATACGATTAGGTACTTCATTAACCTGAAATAACAAACAAAAGAGTGGAAATCATAAAAATTTCATTAACACTACCGCATCCCATTTTCCATTCAAAGCAACTTTACCCAAGTTATAAAAACGATGTTTAAACATTAAAGCCTCGTTTACACGAAGCTGATTTACACTAGCTACCAGCGCGTGACTATGCAATTTCATTGGTTGAAGTATAGTTGAAGTTTGACTTCAACCAATGAAATCGCATAGTCACGCGCTGGTAGGTGTAAACCAGCTTCGTGTAAACGAGGCTTAATAAATGGGATACCTATCAAGTTTTCAATAGCATTCTGAATAAACGCCTAACATAGTGTACAGTAGGTATGCTTAAATCAACATTATAAATCTCGATACTACAATACGAAAGTGAAATCAATTTTTAACTTTTTTCCCCTTTCCTTCATCTTTTTATAAAATGAAAAGAAATGTCAGTTTGAGAATCTGTTTGACAAATTCTCAACAAATAAATATTATTTGAAAACGTACCCTAAATTAACGCCAGAATTTAATAGTAATTTGTGAATACCTACCTATTTTATTTAACTGTTTCTCGTCAACATTCATTGAAAAGTGCTAGGCATTGAATCGCAAATTTTTGTACGTTTATAATTCCTTTTTTATGAAATTTAGCAAAATATCTACCTACATGTACAAAATTTAAATCGTGAAAATATCCCTAATGTTTGAGTTCTTCTCGGGGCTCAACCAACGAATAAAAAAAAAAAATTCAAAACGAAAATCACGTAAGGTCCTCAAATATCAAATTTAATATTACAAAATTGTTCAAATAGCTACCCGTTACAATCTTGAATAAAATGGATACAACGTTCTATTTACTCATCGAAATCATGTCGTTTTTTTGTAAATGAATCGGTTTATTTTTTATTCTTCTTTTTTATTCGAACAAAGGTGGAAGATTTTTTTAAATCTTTGCCTAAAAATTTTGATTATTTTCAGAGTATTTTTGACGGTTATCGTCTGATAGTTTATTTTACATTATGTCGCCTTACAGCAGTGATACGGTGTTTATCTTTATCCCGCGAAATATAAAACCTTTTCAAAGTTTGCGAGCAGAGCAACAAAATCAAACTGTGTCAGCAGTGATAAGAAAACGGTTTCGTGGTATTTTCATATTACGATGGGAAAAAAATTAAAAATAAGATCCCTGAAAACGATTGTTAAATCGTGAAGAATATTTGAATACCTTATACTTTCAAAATGTATTGCTATTTATTTTTTTTTTAAATTACTTTGGTTGCGTTATCGCATGTTAAATAAATATTATTGAATGTTCTTATACCATATGCACCTATAGTGATTCTTTTTTAAACTGGTATCTACCCACCTACCTACCTATGACCAGGTAAATTTTGTCTACATTTGAAAAGTCATATCGAAGTACAAATAACATAGAATAGTATTATTCCTTCAACAAACCAATAATTTTAAACAAAAATAAAATAGTGGTAAATAGGCAGAAAAAGTAGTCTATCTAACTAAATCTTAAAAATAAGGCTTATTAGTCATTACGAGTATATGTATTTTGTACTAACAAAGAAAAAAAAGTTACCGCTGTAATTTTCACATTTAATGTATTTATATTACTTCAAAAATGTTTGTTAAGCTTAAGGTTGCGAAAAATCCAATAAGTCTACGGTTAATGGCAACATTAAATAATGCCACAGCATTTCTTACTCACATTCGGCCATTAACCTCGCAGCAAAGAAATTAAGTACACACGTACGGAGAATTTTAATGAATTTTCTTCAAAACGAAGGAAAATGTAAGGGAAAAATTCTGTAATTCGATTTGATTTAGCCTAGATGGATAGAGAAAGGCAGCTTCAACGAGTATAATTGAGTTGAATTTGTACAGCTCACTTGAATCTATTTGAGTGCATGGTTCAATTTTAGAAAAGATGTAAAATAGGTATAGTAGTTGAAGTCTACGCGCACATGCAATTAATTTGCATTCTTCATCAATGTGCATTGTACGTACTACACCGGTCCATATGAAATAGGTAGGTAATCTATACTACTCAACTCCTACCTACCTACCAGCCAGTCTATCTGCAATTATTTCTATTTAGGTATACCTAAGTACATATGATAATTTACTCGTCAAGTTGCTCCCAACTTTCTTACAATATCATCTATTGAGAAAAATGTTTCTCTCGATTTCGAATCCCACATGTAGGTTTATCTATGTGTGTACAAATATCTTGCCCACATCGATAACAATTAGAATCAATAAAGACATGTCCAATTAAACCCAGCACGAAATTAACTTTTGTGTCTCAAACTTTTATCAACTAAACTTACCTAAGATAGGTAAACTTTTTATAACTTTGTAAAGATTATGTTTTCAACAGGGAAAACGAGAAAAGAAAAAGTTGAAAATAAATCTTATACGATGAGTTTTTGCCCTCAATAAGAAAAGCACTTTTCTCATACGATACAATACTTAACGCATATTCTTTGCAATATCACGTTAACTGACAACCATCAAAAACACAGCAGTGTTTGAAGAGAGAGTCGTTTTCATTACTGAACCAAAAGATATGTCCATGATGGATACCTAGTTTAAGTTACAAGAGGGATGGGTGTGGAAATTACGAAAATTTAGTACAACTTAAAGATTAAACCACGTTTTGAAAAAAAAAAAAAAACTTATTGGAATTCAATTTTTGAAAAATATTTTCCAAAAATGCTGAACGATACCAAATTGACTTATAAAATATTTTTAAAAATTTTTTAGGAAACTTTCACACAAATTTATTTTTAACAACAACAAAAAAGGAGATTGGTTTCTAATTAAATTATTTACGCATTAAAAAATTAATTAAAATTAAAAAAAAAAAACTAGTTTTTTTCAATTAAAAAATAGTATTTTTACTTAATTTTAAA
>FIZV01063240.1:0-12373 GCA_900050545.1 Trionymus perrisii | reverse complement strand
TCCCTATGCAAGACTTGAAAATATTTTACTACAAAAAAAAAAAAAAAAAAAAAAAAAAAAATTGCAATGCATTGGAAATTAGAATTATGGTGCGACGTCAAAATTTATTAAATTTTAAAAATTAATCAAAATTTAAAAGTAACGGAATTTTGAAGATCAGACCAATTTTTAAAATTTATCAAAATTTTAAAATTAACCTTTTAATTTTTTTTTTTGAAAATTTTTAAATTGACATGATTTCAAAAATTTATTAAAATTTAAGGATTGCAAAATTTTTAAAATTTACTGAATTTTGAAAAGTTGACAAATTTAGTTAAATTACGATAAATTTTGAAAATTAACCTTTTGAAATCCGAAGTACAATTCCATTAAAAATTTTTACCTATATACTGTTTCTGATAACTTTTTACGACCTCTTTTTGTCTGTATGTACAGAAAGAGGACGTTTTCCTATACTGATGTAGCTTTCCCACCACCTCTGAAGACAATTTACAATATCTAATCGTTATAAAAGACTATAGAAAAAAACCGTAAAAACCCATTGATTCTAAACCGAGTGCGTTTTATTGGTTTTTATGTGAAATGTATCTACTCGTAATATTATGAAACTCGATCCACGCGGAGTTTCAGTAAAAGCTCGATGGATTTAAGGATATATTGTAATATGTCTCAATAAGTATACCAGTACAAATTGCTTGAAATCCCTAAACTTTCAATATTGATGGCGAAACAAAACATCCAGTAATGGTTATAGACAGTAGTCTTAACCAGTGAAAAAATCCATTGCTCAGTTTTTGAACGTGTATTGAATGGAAAACATAAACGTGAGCCTAATTCCAGCGATATGAGACATAGTAATTTTAGTCAAGGGATTCTACCTTTTTTTTTTTTTAGTTTTCATTTTTATCCTACGGGATTTTTTGCCAAAGAAAATTTTATTCTGTAAGAATTTTTTTCAATTTTTTTCCTTTTCTGCGTACCTATAATATTTACTTTTACAAAAATTGGTCGGTGTTATTATGTGAATGAACGAAAAAAAAAAACTTAATACATAAATACGAGTAATTATTCAGTGCCATAATCTGAACTCTTTCCTGAGCAATTTTATCTTTATTTTTGTTGAAATATATTTTTTTTCTATTTAAAAAAAAAACGAATTAGGCCTAGTTTTCAACCTGAAAGATTTTTTCACAGACCCCCCTCCAGAAAAAACAAAAAACAAAAAAAAATATCATCTATTAGAAAAGTACATACATATTCATTTGTTTTGTTACTCTTTGTTGATTGAGGTAGATGAATCGGCCTTCGGTTCCGATTTTCAAAATATTCTCAGTGTAGGTATATTTGGCGTAAAAAAAAAAACATTTTTAAGCGCAAAAGTTTTCCATCATCACCTCTCCTTCCAAATATCCGAGAAAATCTTGAATCTTACTTTCAAAATCCTATTCTTTGCCAACTCGACCAAAAAATCTGAAATTTTTATGGTGTATAGAGAACATAGAGACCAACTGGTGGAAATTTTTTCAGATTTTTTTTTACACTGTATTCCAGCCAAAAAGCCTAAAAGAAAACATCGAATTGCCGTAGCTCAGAATGGCTCAGAACGTAAAAGCGGTGCTGGCAAAATTTTTTCATCGAAAATGTTTCTTGGACCATACGATTTTTGATATTTTTTTCAGGTTTTTTTGAGTGGTGATCGGTGGTCAAATATTCAAAAAACTTAACTTTTGAAAGCAATAAAAATAGTTACCTGTATTGAAAAAATGCCCATCTTTGGTAATTAGTGTATAGTACAAAATTTTGAAAATTGGAAATCCTAAAGTTTAGAGATCTGTACCAAATTCATTTTCTAAGATAGACAAATTTTTCATAGGACTTTTTCTGTTTCTCTCAAAAAGTGATGCCATCCCCCTTTTCAGGCCACGACATCGACACTAGCGAACCTAACGAACTGGAATTCGTGACTATAACTCCTTCAATTTTAAAGATAGACATCTTAATGTATATAATAACAACTTTTTTTGCGTTTGCAAAGCATTCTTTTGGGAAGGTCAAAAAAATTTTAAATGCACTGTTGCCAGTCGGTTCAAGTGTAAAATCCCAAAAAGTGCGTCTGCGTCCGATCAAATTACGTAATTTTCATTTCAAAGGCATCGTCTCGTCGGGTCACGTCAGGCTGCGGGTCAAATCGATTAATTAATTAAAAATCCTCGTATGTGTTCGCTGTTCTTCGTGCGCCATAATTACTGGCACGACTACTTGGCATAATTCAAAACTCAAGATTACAATAATTTCACGTTTTTAAAAAAATTGTTTTAAAAAAATCAAAAAAAATTTCTCATTCAAAATAAAATTTTTTGAAAAAAAAATCCTCAAAGAAAAATTATTGATAAATTTATTTAGTCAAAAAATATATTTTTTTGAAAATAATGTCTAATAAAAAATGGTCAGTTCACTTTAGAAAAAAATCGAAAAGGTGGAAAAAATATTTTTATTCCAAAAAAATGAGACTTAAAATTCAAAAAATTTTTTTAATGTTTTTACTATGAGAAATTGCTATTTTTTTCTTAGTGAAAATGAATAAGTATTTTTCTTAAAAAATGTTTTTAAAATAATTCTAACGTTGAAAATTTTTATTAAAAAATTCTCAATTCTTGTAGAAAAAATATAATTTTTTTGATTCATTTCGGTAAGGTACCTTTTGTCGGTGACGTTTTTTGTTAAATTAATTTTCTCATAAAAAAAAAGTGTTTTAAATTTGTACACTTTCTAAAAATATGATTTCACACTTTCAAAAATTGAGAAAAAAAATATGCTCTCGACACATGAGAAATATTCGACAAACAAATTTACGAATATGTAGTACGTTCAAATACATTTATGGAGGAGGAGAAAAATTGACCGAATTATTTTAATATTCAAACTCGAGCTTCTAGTCGTGGCAGTCGAACGTTGTATTGTGATGCGCGAAGCGATGTTCTTGAATCGTACGCTCGACTTTTGATTCGTAAATAACTAACTACCCGTCGTTTATTAAACCAACGAGTAATGGCTGCTGCATCGAATGAAAGAGAAGTGCCTCCAAGTGAAGGAAATGTATTAACATTAAAGTGCCGTCAAATACAACGCGTACTGATATTTTCACATGCGGAAAACATAGAGCTGAACTCGAAATATAAATTATTCATCTAATAAAAACTATACCAGCCGCAATTTCATACGTTTTAAGCAGCTTCATATTGGCGAATTTCACTCTTTTCAAACTTGTTATACGTATTGTCCTTTTGGGGCGAATTGCGGCCACAATTTTTTCTTAATTTTAAAAGTACATAGGTATTTGAAACTTAACTTGTTACAAGTTTTTCCGTAGTTTACGTTCTACACGTAGTCCGGTTGTCTTTCGTTTTTTTTTTTTTTTTATTTCTCGCTTCTTTAATACGACCCGACCGTCAAATAAGAAAAACCGCGCTCGAGTACTTCTTTAAATTTCAAAAATAGCTATTCACCTGACACGTTGTTTATTCAAAAATTAGTTTGTATAAGAAAAAAATGCCATTGGGCTTATAAGTTAATTCATTATAGTACCGATGATTAAAAAAGTTGCTGTATTGTCTTACCTTGTGCTTAGCCCTGTATTATAAATATAAACTCAGCTGAGCTGTCCTCGTTCCGAACAAGGGCGTTCTTCGTTTCAAAAGAGTCTGCGTCACTTTGTAAGTTAGCTCCGCTCTCAACGTTCTTCTGTGAACTCGTATTTCCAAACAGAAAATTTTTCGAACATGTTGATCATGTTGCTCAGCATCCATAACGCTATAGAAACACAAAAGGGTATCACGTGAGTGGAACGTAGTTGCATACTTGTACCTTCTCAGCTGCGAATAATTCGTTCGATTTTCGAAATCTATACTAAAATATTTTATTGTAATTAAAATTTAATGTTATCGTATTCTAATTAAAGTTGTATTAAATGAGAAAACTTTCCTCTTAAGAGACATGGCAGAAGAAAATGTAAGAATAAATTAAACGTTATTCGCCATACAAACTACTTATTTAAGTAAGCAAACTTTCGAAAAGTTGCCAAGTTACTTTGATAAAATTAAAGAGAATCGTACATGGAAAGTGTAACTAACACACAATATTTTTCTCCAAACTACTCCAAAAAAAGAAAAAGAAAGAAAGTTTCCAAACATTACTTCACGCAGTTTAAACATTCTGGGTTTTTCATGTAGGTATTTTTTCAGAAAGTTAAATAAATGAAATCGCTATAAATTAATATTGATGACTCGGCGTTATTTAAAATTTAAATTACTATCCATAATTATCAAATATACTTAGATAGATACCTGTAAATCTACCTTAATATGTAGAACAACGAGAAAGCAAAAATAATAAAAGTCGGTAAAACGCCAAAATGTAACACCTAACACTTTACAAATTTGCGAATGCGGATTTTAAATTTTAATTCCTCTCTTATTTTTGAATGCATAAATTTATTAAAGTTCATTTCGCGAATTTAAACTTTCATTTCAGCTTTTTAACCAAACTGAAATTCGTTGACAATCCGCTGTCAAGTAATAATTACGAAGTAGATACGTAGTTACGTACATCGCACAAAACTCGGATTGAATTAATATTTTCCTTTTGTTTACTAAATTGTGTTTTCTCCAATTCTTCAGTCTACTGTGTTGATGTAAAAAACATAGGGTGATCGACAAGTGATCTGCCAAAATTTAAATTTGGGTATAACCGTGTAAGCACGACTTAACAAAAAACCTTATGTACCTACACATGTTGTCTAACTGTCCAGGTTTCGAAATAAAGGAGCAACAAAGCTTTAAAAATCGGTATTTTGCTAAGAAAAATTAATTGCCAACACTGCGTTTAAAAATCATTCCTACACTGGCTGTGATTAATACCTACTTCAAAAAAGGTAAAAAACTTGTGATCGCATTGGGATGTCTATCTTGTAAATTTAAGGGGTTGTGGCAAAATGAAATTCTTGTCAAAAATAGTGCCTGCCTCAATTTATTTCTGATGCACTATTGATGTATTACAATTGCAAAATTCCATCAAAACAATGCATGAGAAAGGGGTAATTTTTTTAAAGAAATAAAACAGTCATGTGAAAAGTTTGCCTATCTTTGGCAATTAAGGTGCTAAGGAGCCCTAAACAACGAAAATACCAAAAAGTTGCAAAATTCCATCAAAACGATACATAAAATACACAGGTGTAATCTTTTTTGGGGAAACAAAGTTAGTCTTTTGAAAAGTTTGCCTATTTTTGAAAATTAAGGTGCTAAGGAGCCTTAAAATCCGAAAATAGCAATTTTCAAAGCTTTATAGTCCCTTCATTTTCAAAGATAGACAATATTTTCACAAAACAATTTTTGTTATTTTCTGTCAATTACGCCTGTTTAATGCATTGTCTTGACAAATTTTTGTAATTCTTTTAGACCATTAATAGGCACCTGGTGTGCATAAAGTTTTTTGTTAGTATGGTACTCGGTTGTACTTGTACCCAAATTTCAAGTTTTGCAGACTACTCGCCTAACACTCTGTATGAAGGTATTGGCGCGGAGACACCACACAATGGGCGCCGCAACTGAAGTGCTATAAATTATACAAGGTGTTCAATGTTTCAATGAAGCTTTTACAATATTTCAACCATAGATTAAGCTCGAATATACAAACAAAATAAGTTATCGTGATATGTTGCCTATCACAACTTTGAAGGGGCAATGGTTTCAAAAAATTCAATATTTTGTCAATGCAATCCATGAAACCGGTGTAAGTAACTCTTTAAGTGAAACAAAAAAAGTTTTGCAAATTATTTGCCTATCTTTGAAAATGAAGGAACTATGGAGCCTCAGACTTCGAAAATTCCGATTTTCGATGCTTCGTAACGCCTTTATTTTCAAAGATAGGCAAATATTTCACATAACTTTTTTGTTCCTCTCAAAAAGTTGCATCTGTTTCGTGTGTTGTTTTCACAGAATTTTTCAATTTTCATATCTCAGAAGAGCTTTGCAATAATTAAGGTAGGCAATACTTTTGACAGAAATTTCTCATCGCCATAACTCCTCCAATTTTAAAAATAGACATCCCGATGTAATTACAACTTTTATTGTATTTTCGAAGTGCTATATCGTTACCGGGGTCGAAAATTTTTTCTAATGCAGTGTTGCCAACCAATTTCGCTTGAAAAATACCCAATTTTCGAAGTTTTATAGCGCCCTAAATTTTCGAGATAGGCAACTTATCATGATAATGTATTTTGTTTATCTGCTCGAGTTCTACCTATGGTTAAAATGTTGTAAATGTTTCATTTAACACCCTGTATAATATAATTCATATGGAAAAATGATGTTCTTTACACTTTATTAAAAAATGAACCACTTTAGGAAAATTTTTCATAGAACAAAATTTGTAGAGAGCAAAAGACCGACAGAATGGGATATTTACCATAACTTTACGTTTTTTCCCCACCGAGAAATACAATTTTCTAATTTAATAATGTATTGCACAATTGTCTCAATGATGACCAAAAAAAAAGCATTATGATAAACATCTCATTCGATCGGGATTTTTATTCTTTACAAATTTTGTTCCAAAAAATTTTTTTCTAAAGCATCCTTAAGGGTATGCTCTCGTTTGTTATTAGTACATGAATTTAGATCCACGATTTCTCGGCGAATATTCAACGAAATATTGTGAAATTTTTATATGGACTTTTTTATAACCTCCTCTAGTCGGGACTTTTTCGATATTTTGAAAAAAGTGTTTATTTATGGGGAAAAAAATCAAAGTTTTGAGGTCAGTTTTGGGTAGTTTTGGCAAAATTATTTTCGCAACTTGGAAAGGCCCGATCAAAAAAAGCTAAAAAGTCCCGAATAGACATTCCTCTGACAACACAAAATATTTTTAAAGAATTGAAAAAATGTTGAATATTCGCGGAAATATGACGGATCTAAATTTCGATATTTTGCACGAGTATGGCGACTTAAGGGATGCGTTCACTTTGGAAAATTGATCTTATTTTTAAGGACAACCTAACGTAAATGACGTCAAATGCTGCACAATCTTGTTTGTTTTTTTGAAAAATTATTTGACTATTCATGAGAATAAATTGAAGAAAACATTTAGAGAAGGAAAAAAACTTCGAACCGAATCCTTCTTATCTGATTGGTTGAAAATAAGATTGTCCTTAAAATAAGGTCGTTTGTTTCCAAAGTGAACGCACCCCATGGCATCTGATTATTTGGTTGGTCAATATCGTATAGTATAGAATTATTTCGATCTGATATTTTCTAAGTTTGTATTATTTGAAAATAGTAGGTAACGAATTATTATGTAAATTCGAAACGCTTCCGATTTGTATTTTTTCATTGAATTTAATACTTATTTTTATTATTTTTTTAAACGTCTTTTTGTATGTAGTTTAAGTACCTACATAATTAATTTTTGTACATATAGATTTTATTTGGCCGTACAACGTATTTACATATTTCCCAACCATATTTCCTACTCAATTTAACAGACAACGGCAATATGTTTCATTGTAAAAAATATAGATCATGATTAATTGTTAAAAAATCTAAATCGAATTTATCTGTAACCTATGAATCATGCTTAATTATTTTAATTTTCAAATAAAGTGAGTTAATTTTTTTTACGAATTTGTACTTTTTAACCTTCTTTTTATAACAATAGCGGAGTAAATTTGGTATACTATGGCAATTACACTTGAGGAGTTATAAACTCAGCCCGACAACCTCAGTTATAGCTTCACTACCAGCGTGGCCTTCCATGAGATGAGGTACTACACATTTCACTCATATAAATCTAAATTTCTAAATGAACTGAACACTACGCAGTAGGCACTAGGCACTACATTCCACACGCAATGTATGTAAAGATTTATGAATTACCTGATTGTTGTACTGGCGCGATACGTACCTATTTCCATTCTTATTCTGTACATTCGAATTCGATCTCTCGAGTCTCGAAAACATCAAATCATCAACATGGGCTGATGACTGTGTTGAGGTGAGGGTATGGTGAGGGCTATAAGACGTACACATTACAGCAAACAATTCTAGTTTCTGGAACGATGAGATGAATAAGAAAGCTGTCGCGAAAATCAATAATCGATTGCATCACAATATCGCACATCGCACAACGTATGCTAAATGAAAAGTTGTTGAAAATTATTAATGATAACTGAACTGTTGATAAAAAAAAATAAAAATTGTATTGTTTCAGTTTGAATCTAAAAGAGTTGAAACGAACGTACTAACGTACACTAACGTTCCGATTCGTTATTTCCAAGGATTTGGTTTCCAGTTATCATACTCTCGCGCTTATCATATTTTGAAAAGAAAAATTGGCGGAAAGTCGTGGTAAGTCGTAGTTGAAAGCGTTGAAAGTTGGAAGTTTGAGGTTGAGTAAGATTTAGTTAGTAATGGGACATATTTAAAAATATATATATAATTATCTTAATTCTTAAAACAAGATTCATAATGCCTCCTTCTAAGTATGGTAGTCGACATTACTTTTCATTGGAGAGTTTGCTAGCTTCCGAAGAACCCGTTCCGTGTACATTCTTTAAAGAAGAACACTATGTTGGTAAGAAAAAATTTATAGTTCTTTTCAATCGAATACTTACTAAATCTATACGCATTTGCAGGATTTTTAGAGCCTGGTAACACCACTGATAAAATAAACGCAAACACAACGTTGGAATTACCCTATTGGATTGCTAATGCTTTTGTACTTTATCCGCGAATTGTTGGTATTGATTTGCCGAAATTTTACAAGAAGGCATACAGGTAAGTATCAGTTGTTGCTAAATTTTCCGATCAAAAGATGTATTAATTCTTGTTTTCATTTCAGAGATATATTACAAGCAGACGCTACGGCTGTGGATTTAAAATCATTATGTAGATATTACTACATTTTGGGCGAATATCTTATCAAAACGAAACATCGGGAATCAGACGAAATCAAGCGAATTCTTATTCAAGTATGAATTTGTATGTTTTTTTATTAAATTTTGTACAGTGAAATTTTCTACTTTATCATTGTTTCTTGTAGACGTTTCGCAAACGATTCAGAATGGTTATGGATTGGGCCTTAAATACAGCATCAGAGCAGGCAGTTAAAAAATTAGATCGGTCCGAAATGTGCATCTACGAAACCGGAAAAAGAATACAAGAAATACTGGATTCATGGTTAAAAGAAGGAACAAGTGCAATTTCTGCTACTGCAATGATAGTTAGTCATAAGAAGAGAAAAGTTGAAAACATCGAATTAATATAGTAAGAAGTGGTGAACTTGTCTGTCTTAATTTAATTCTACTCATATTTTTAAGATTTCTGTCCACTGGTCGACTAGAATTCTATAAAATTGTCCTGTAATTTTCTATGATTAGACTAAAAATTTTTTATGGGAATAATTTCTTCGCAAAAGATTAAGTATTCTCGAGCCTTGTCAACATTGTTCAAAACTAATTGTATATAGCCGTATTTTTAATGAAATAATTGGGAAATTAAAATTAATTATGATTCATTTTATCTGTGTAGATAGGTAGTTGGGTACCCTTTAAATTCAGTTACTTATCGATTCAAAGGAATGAAGTAAATTACGTGTAGTATGTAATTGTACAATTGGTGATGATTTTTCTATTGTGCGAGCTCATTACAAGTCTCAACCAGTGTTCAAATAGAATCGTATTTCATTGGCCTTATCTGATAGCAGGTTTTATGTTGCACTGCTTTAAAAATTAATCTCTTTAGTTTGATTGTAAATTGTGTCGTTGCAGTGTGCGTTTTCGTGTACTTCTATTTATGCAAATTATTTAGCAAATAATTCACGATGAATCTTTTTATTACCAAAGTAAGTTTTTCTAAACAACATTACATTCTTCTACTCGATGAGAAACTGCCCTCTGATTTTTTAAAAATAGAATTGAACTATTCCGAAATCATGAACATTATTCAGTATTCATTCGAGTACTGTAGTATCACTTTTTACAAACTATGTTTACAAAAAAAAAAGTATCAGGTAGTTGCGCCTGACAATTTTCAAAAATCAAAACGTTAAACCAATCACAATGCCGTTATTTATTTATTGATATTCTTTTTATGCATAAATGAAAATTTTGATTTCTGTTTCTGTTCTCCGGCCAATTAATTGATATATTTATTACCGTTTTTAGGGACAATGCAGAGTGTGCGGTAAAATGTTATGCTGTTCAAATCATCAAAAAGAACACGAACGACTCGAACATAAAGAGTATGTTTATTTACTCGATAAACTGCCTATTATGTGTAAAAACTGTTGCCGTAATATAAGTTCTGTCTACGATTTACATTCCAAGTGCTATCCATACATGAATCAATGTCTTCTGAATGGAAAGTTTAATAATTCTGTCAGGTTATTTAATAAGCCGGATCGAAAAAGAACACTGAATCAAGCAAGAAAACTCAATAGTGATATTCAACTCGTCGCTCTACCGCACAACGAACGCAAAAAATTGGTGCCTGTTTACAAATTCAAACGAATGGATGTAAGAAAATTGATCGCGCACACCGATAATGGTCAGAAAACATTAGTTATAGAAGTAAATCAAATAAATCAAATACTTGTTGACTCAACGTCGTCAGTAATTTCACCGCAGTTGAATACATCATATATAATGTTGATAAATAGCATTGTTAAAAGCAGTACACCTAATGAAGAAGAGAAGGAAAATACTCCGCCAATTGTTGATGAAAATTCCAAGCAAAACAAAAGCGTGTACATAAGTCCAGATTTAACCGTGTACAAAAGTACAGAGTTGTATCAATCTCCTGCAATTGTAATCTCTGCTAAGAAAAACACACCTCCTGGCATAATATCTAATGTTTCGAAGCGTCTGTCAAAGAAAGTTTTAAAAAATCGCAGAGTTACTTTTGAATTAGCTAAAAGGACTGAATCCGAACAAAACTTCACGATTTATGGTACTCCTAATGCCACAATGGAACTGCTAGAAAACATTAATGAACGAGGAGAAGGCGATATGACAATAATTAGGAGTAGTCCTCCGAACTGTATATTGCTTAACATTGTGAAAAGAATGATGAATGCGATTAACTGTATTCCTAGAACAGTTTCTAGCGCATGGGATTGGAGCAATCAAAAACTTGAAAAATTCAGATCGAATGATGAAAAATACGATTGTGAGATACGAAGCCCTTTGAAAAAACGTCCGAAATATGATACCGCCAACTCATTGGTAAGAAAGCCCATTACATCATATTGGGTGAATATGTCTGTGAATTCTTTAATTCGAAAACCATTGCCCAATTATGTTCATAGGTTCTATAGCAGTGAAGAAAATTATTGATAAGTTTGTAATGGTAATGATAATATTTTTTGTAAAACGAAAATTCCATTGTTGTTTTTGGAATTGGATTTTAGTAAATTTTTTGTGTATTTTTTAACCTTGCGTTCACCTAAACAAAAATAGGAGTTGAATAAAATTTTTTGAACATTGACACAAATTCTACTGCATAAAATAATTATTTTCACGTTGAAAGTTGAAATGAAACTAATTCATATAGGTACTAAATAGGTACCTATTTAATTTGAACTGTGCAAATAAATACCTACCTATCTAGTTAAGTACCTAAATCATCTTTGAATCATGGTGTTCGAATTTTGAAGAAAATTATGAAAAATCAACCTAGTATCATGTTCTATTTTTAGCGATGAAATATTTCGTGTTCAAGTTCAAGTATGTATGTATATGTAATATTGTAATAAGTATGGTATGGATTAAATCACTAAAATTACAAATTGAATAAAAAGTTGAAAAACGTATTGACACATATGTACCAAGATTCGCACCAAATATAATTTAAATTTAACAGCTATTCGGCTTATATTCGATCTGAAACTCTTCCTTGATGATATTTTATGTCGTCAAAAAACATTGGCATAACCAGAACAAAGAATTACGATCGAAACTTAATATTAGGTAACTACCTAGATTATTTTTTGTGAGAAAATCTAATTGTGTATCCAAACCCAAAGCAACCTCGATCAAATTTTTTCAGCACTCGCAGCAAACCTATTCTCTGAAATCATTAGTGATTTTTTAGAAAATTTTCTTCAAATATGCGCTAAAGACTTGAATATGCACTAAAAAAAGGGAGTTTTTGGGCATACGTATTTTGATGAAGATAATTATGCAGTTTTATGCGTTTATGGTCAAAATATGCAAAAATATGCGCTAAAAAATGTCGCCACTCGTCTCCCCAGAAATATTAAGGGTATAGTCAAAATCGTAATTTTTCAGGAGAGCCAAAATAAGATGTTTAGGCCCGTTCAA
>FIZV01063223.1:0-12527 GCA_900050545.1 Trionymus perrisii | reverse complement strand
AGTTTAAAAAATCAACCTTTCAATAATGAAAAAAAAATTTAAAAATTTATATTTTAATAAAAGTTTTTTTTTCAAGAATTTTGGTTCTGATATTTAGAAAAAATATCTAGTAAATATTTCGATAAAATTCATTTTCAAAATTTTTCTTGAATTTGGGGTTTAGTAAAATTTGAAAAAAATCAATTAATTGAAAAAATCTGATTTTCAACGAAAGTTTAAAAAAATTGTCTTTAAATTATAAAGAATTAAGATTTTCATTAACAGCTACTTCAAACTACGTTTCTCAATTCTGAAGTGGAAAATTCCCAAAATTTAAAAGCCCAGATATCCCCTCTTCAAAGGAAAACGTGACCCTGTGTTAGACGGAGTTATCGCTTATTTTCAAGTTTTTTTTCTTTTCGGTTGACTTTCAAAAACACTTCCGTTTATCTCAATAGCTCTTTATCGTGTTTTTGATTTCGATTCGATATCGCAGACGTACAGAGAGGTTCTGTGAAACGAAAAATTAAAAAAAAAAGAACTACAACGAACGAATTTCAAGGGTTATGCAATACATACTACGTACAAGATATCATCGGCACTCCATGATAACTTTTTATTACCATAACGTTGAAAGGTTACACTTTTAGTTGGAAAGAGGAAGATTAGCAATGTTCATCGAAATTATTATTTTTACGTGGCGTGATTATAAAATTACGAGGGTTGCAGGAACAAAGGAAAGGTTTAGGTGTGAAACCACGTGGTATTACATTCGATTTAACCAGTGAATTTGAATTAATCGTCGATTTTGAAGTTTACGTACCAAAAATGGACGTCGACAAAGATAAGGAAGAAGACGTGCAGTGCTGGTACAAATAAGCTTAGGTACACGCAAAGACGAGCGATCGTCTATATTGTAGATTGTGGAAGGTATATCTCGAACAGATATTCTAGGACAAAGCATTGCCATCTTCTTTTATCGCGGGCGCGGACGGAACCGACGAACCTAGATCGTAGACATAGGCGCTGGACGACTTTGATTTTTCGAAGGTTACCTTTTCAAAGAGGAGGAAAAAAAGTGACAAAGCGGAGAGAAAAATTGTATTTCATTGTTACTTGTGTGTGCGTATATGGATATAAAAGCATAGGTGGTATTATATAAGAAAGACAGGGTAATACGCCGGAGAAGGGAAAAAAGAGCATACTTCGTCCTTCGATTGTTCTTTTCAACTTGGCAGGTAGATATACGAGTACGTACCAAAGTACCTTTTTTCTTTGGCTTTTTTTCTGAAAAAACAGGTAGATTTTGTCTGCGAGGCTGAGTGTAGTAGTTGTTTTTTCTTTAATCGTAGGTATACATATATGCTTTGGAAGTCTTCGCATTTGGGATTTTACACTGGTATAGGTAGATTTTTTGGGGTAAGTTGGGTCGAATTTCCAAGGGCATGGGTTGGGCTTATAGATAGAGGGATACTGATCAGGTATGAAAAATTTTCACATTTTATGCGGAGTTGTAGAGATTACCGTTATGAATGTTGTGCAGACATGTGTACTTGGACGCAGCTCTACCGGATGCGATTCTATACTCGGTAGAGGTGTATATGCTCCGAGATGTCGAGTGAAAGCAAATCGAAGGCGATCGGCCATTCATTTTTATTCTATTTAAATTAATTAACGCGAATGAATCACGATAGAGATTTATCTGGCGCGAAGTGAACTGTATAAGTACGAAGAGGTCATCTCTCTTGAACGTTGGCCGCTCCGGTATTGTTAAAACTATATGTACAGCGAGAAGAAATAGGTACGTTTCGAATTCGACACTTGGTCATTACGAACGTATGTAAGAAGGTTAAAATCTAATCGTATTATTATTTAAATGACGGAATAAGAGACCGTATTGGAATAATGGACGTTTTCTCTAGTGGGTTAGTAGGTGACACGAGAGAAGTAAACTGAAAGACTGACAGAGAGAGCGAGCACCGCACAGAGAGAGCGAGCAAGTTAAAACACACCGAGTACGTATAAGACCTTCAAGAAGGTTTTACTCTGGATTTTTTTCCATTCGAAAGGAAAAGGTGAAATTATTTAGGTGGAGAATTAAGGCGAGTCGATTTGAAAATATAGGTAAACCAAGTGTTTGCGTGTTGGTAAAACGTAGGTACCATACACAATTTGGTGTGGAAATGGTCAGTGCAGGAGGTGGAAGAAAATTTTGAGAAGAGGAAGGTTCAGTGTTGTGCAATACAGCAGGGATATGGTGCCAGTATCAAGATCCAGATTTGTTCTATCTCAGTTGTTTGACTCGTGTGTTGGATCAGATCCTAGCTAAAAGATCTGATTAATAGATCATCGGTCAAATTTCCTGATTAAAAAATATTTAGATCATAGATCATGATTTATAGACAGTGATCTTTATATCTATGGAATTTGTTTGATACAGGGCTCATTTTAAGAATTTTTTGCAGCTACGCAAAGTGCCTATAAAAAATTCAGAAATTTATGTAATTTTCTCTCCCCACCCCTCCATTGAAATGAAAAAAACCATAATTCACAAAATATATAATTCTATGTCATGTATTGAAAGAATGTTTTTAGAAATTCGATTTAGGAATTTGAATTTTTTGGAACATCAATTCCAGGTTTAGGCCCAGCAACTTGAAATTTTCTAGGGTCTAGCTCGATTTTTTGCTGAAGAAGCGATGGGTTGAAAGTTTCATGATTTAAAAAACAATTTTTAATTCAAAGAAATTAAAAGATTTTTCAATTATTCACAAAAAGCAAAGTTAAAATTTGTTTTCTCCTCTGAAAATAGAGATTTTTTCATTTAAAAAAAGTCTAAAATACGAATTTCCTCATTTATAAGAATTCAAAGAAAAAAAAATTAATTTTTTCAAAATATCGAAATACATATAATTATTTTCTCTTAAAAATAAGACATTTTTTCTTCCAAAAAACAGCGATATTATTCTTCAAAAATTAAATGTTGCTTGTGTTGATTTTTTTTAGAATAATAAATTTTTAGAATTGACCTTGCATCCCCCCCCCCAAAAAAAAATCAATAACTTTTTTTATTAAAATTTTTGTGTACTCGTATTACCATATTAACCTATGTACAAGCAATAGAGAGCCCTCCCTCTCCTGAAAAACCATCTAAGGGACTCAGGAGAATGAGTAACTATTTATATAATATTGTTCTTGTGTAAATAAATATTCAATTGAAAAAAAAGGGCAGCCCTCCCTCACGCAAAAAAAGTCTCGCCCTGCTTTTAGTCAATCTTCAAAAAAATAAAGTTGCATAGTCTTGTGAAAGAGAGCGTCGTAATGTACGCATGCGCAGTGCGCGATAAGTCTGCGTCTTTCCCCTTTCTATCCTCCAAAAAGGCTGCTACGTAACCGCCATCTCTAATAGCCTCATATAACTAGGTAGATGAAAAACGAGCTCCTTCTTAATGAAATTAACGATACTTTTTTCATGTATGGGCGAGCTACCTATGTTAAGTAATTCATGCTTTAAAATTTCGATTTTGAAAAATAATTATTTCGTACTTTCAACTAATATTTTTTTCTTCTTCATTTTTTCAAAATTAATCTTAAAACTAGAACTTTTATGTTTTTCCTCCAATTTGGCTTTAGTTTGGATCGTATTATTTTTGATGTTCACATCTACATTTAATCGACTTCAAAGAACTATAAGATTGATTATTCATAGGAAATTTAATTTCCGATTGAAAAAGGTCTATTCACTTTTTGCCGACCTTTAATAGTTCAGGCGCTATGTAAAAATAAAAAAAATTTGTATGAATTGGTCCATTCAATTTTTTTTTGGGTTTCTCGCATGGTGCCTAAAATATTGAAAATAGGCAATAAGTGAATAGAAGCTTTTTGATCGGAAATTTAATTTTCTACAATTTATTGGTTTCGAGTTTTTATATTGCTCAAAATTTAATTTTCCTACAGTCAGCTAATGAAATAATGACATTTTGGGTATCTAAGGCACCTCCTCAGAAGATTTTAGTAAAAAAATCTGAAAATAGTTACGATAACCTAGAACTGCCCAATGCCATTTTCAAATCTATAAATGTAATTTGAGGCACCTTTGGTCAGAGGTTCTGACTAACACAAAAATTCAGAGATGACCAGTTTTGGCCTTTGTATGAAAATCATTCATTTCGGTGAGTTGTGGTCTTGAAATTGAACGAGTTTCACTCGCTGATTTAATTTTTGTTCCAGTCTTGAACAAATTTTAGTTTTGTCTCAAAAATTTTGAAATTAGGTCTTGGGTTGTCTTATAAATGTTGAAAATTGTTCTGGATTTTGATCCTTTGAATCTCCGATTGAAATGACGAACGACAAACCACACACGAAGTTGTGCACCACGTTTCAGAAACAGAAGATAAAAGTACGCAAGCTTGTTTTACGTATGAACGTAATCCACATAGAGAGGCGATCATATTCCATGCAGCGTTCTGACTGCGTATCGAGTTCGATGTACAGGGCAGCCGCATTCTAGGACGAGAAGGTGGTGGTGACGTCGACGTCGCGGTGACACATGCAACACGATAGATCAGCTAGTTTCACCTCTTGGTCGCGCTCTCTTAGAATGGAAGGAACCAGCTAAGTAGAGTAAGCGTCGCCACCACCGCCACTACCACTACCACAATCACCAACGTCGTCGTAGTCGTCGTATGGTGTAGTTTATGACGACGTCTAATCCATCTCTTTTAATGCATACGCTGCGTAACCTATTTTCATTCGTAAGAGTCCTCGGAACAGATAGGACGACCTAGTTATGAAAATAATCGCGCGATATTCCTCTCGTATTCGTATTATTATTATGCGAGATTTTCGAAGTGCTGATTAAGAGTAAACTTGCGTACCTTAGAGTAAATTATACTATAGAAACGTGAGTCTTTCGAGACGTCGTCCAAGCGATTGGCGAATTTCTTCGTTTGTGGATCGTGGGCCTGTAATTGGTCGTGCTGAATTTGGTCGAGACGTGTTTACATTCGTCGTTGTCGGTTCGAGAGTGTGAAAAATTGTCGCAGTGTTCGCGAAAATGTATCATCAACGTTCTTCCACTATCGAATCTCGCAAACCGCATTCCGATCGGGTTTTATTGACTGGAATAAGAAACATTCGTGTGAAGTAAGTTTTTAAACTGTTTCAAAATGATATGTGGGTTTTTGGAGCTTTTTACGAAATTAATCGCGTTCAAATTGATGGATTTTAGTTCGAGGCACGAAATTTTTTAAAATTCTATTTCGCACCGTTGATTTGCCCAAATTAATTAGCAGGGTATTTTCGTATAAAGTGAATTTTTTGCTCGCTGACTTTACGCACATAAAACAATTCAGCATCGGAAGCTGGTCGAAAAATCAATCGCGTTTCACCATGGAAGAAGACGAAAGGTACATTTTAAGCATAATTAAGCCCAAATTGTGTATCTTTTGCGGTTGTGTAAAGCTTTCGGTGGTATCTTCCTAATGTACATATTAGGTCTAGGCTCAACCCTTTCCCTGCCCTCGAAAAAAGGCACCAATTTAGGGAACTGACCACAGTGACCGCTAATACGGTTAAATGAATCGTTGATTTGCAAGACGCAGCAATGTTGGAATTTTTGTATTATCTTTATGGGCAATAATACGATCGCCCTAATTACGGGCCCTAATATTAAGCGCGCACGCGCGAAAGTGCGCGAATATAAAATTTAGGTTAAATTATCGTCACTGTGTCGACATTAGCGGCGGTATTGCTTTACTTACATTTACATTTGAAAAACCTTTCACGTTTCTATGTAGAGTAGTAGTGTGAGGTATATCAATACACATACGTGTATCAACCAATCGGAATCGACCGGAGTTGGTATTTGTGTGGTGTGTCTGCATTTTGAACGAGTGAGAAGGTGAAAATATCAACGTACGTAGGTATATTATACTCGTATACCTGATACCTTTGCAACACAAATACGTCTGTCAGTTAGTGATAAAACTCGACGATATATATATTTTTAAATTTTATACCAAACTAGGCCATCTGGCATGTATTTATGTCCTAATTTTGCGTACATTAATGGCCAATCGGTAATCGTGTATCCATTTAAATGTGTAATTAAAGCCTGGCGGCCGAACTTTGGCGCGTATGGTTTCCTCGTAAGTGTATTTGATGCTTGATGTGAGAAAAAAAGAGACGGGCGCGTGCGGCCCGGCCGCCCTTCGGCAACGTATATGATTTATAAAATAACGAGAAAAGTTCACCAAGTGGCCGGTTTATTGGCCGATGTATGATCCTTCTGTTTCTGGTAAATCAGGCTCATCCGGTTTTACGTTTTTTTTTGTTTGGCTCGAATGTGGAGAAGAAAAGGCTCGTCACGAGATGTAGCCGATAGCCAAGAATTTGCACGTTGGATAACCGTTATATTGGGCTAATTGTGTACCTGTACCTGTGCGTATTTTTCTGCAGAAGATATTGCTTCGTCTGTTATCTCGAGTTATGTAGGTCTAAAAACAAGTGATCTTTGTTCGGGGATACGATGGTAGAAATAACGATGATGAAGCAACGTGTGTTTTGTATAGTATGGGAGCAGAGCAAAACAGGTGGTGTCTCGGCTATGCACGAGTTTGGCCAGCTGCTAATGCTGCAAGATGCAAGCGAGACGATTCCACTTGGGTCGTATTAGGACGACTTGGACTGAACTGGAATTAGAACAGTTTTACGGTACCTAGACCTACCAAGTATGCGAGTATTTTTTTCAGTCGTCTTGAGAAATTTTGCACATTGCAAGCGAGCTGCAAGATGCAATCTTCTGCATTGAGGGCGTATACTGGTTTAAGATTTACTGGTGGTATCGAAGAAGTTGGGCCATGAATGGGGTTAGAACCGGTGTTAAGTTTTATTTTTTAGAAAAAAATGCGAGGGTTTAGGTCATTAGATGTTATCGTAACATTTTAGAAGATTAGGCAGGGTAAAAGGATAGACTTAAATGGCAGCATTGATTTTTTTTATGGAATTGAAAGACGTGATGAATGTTTTTCCTCGTTAATTTAATGCAAAAATTTTTTTAGATGAATTTTTTGCAGAGTTTTTCATTAAAGTCCTACGTAGATTTTTTTCGATTTTTAAAGAAAATTTTCTTTAATTTTTTTTTAGCATTCTTTTTCTTTTATCCTTTTCAAACAAAATTAAATTGAATAGTATTTTTCAATCATTTTTAGAAAATTCTTTTAAAATTTTTTTTGATTTTTTTTTTCTTCTACCCCGTATATTTTGTTGATAGGTAAATTGAATTTATAATTTTATCGAATTAAAAAAAATTACCCTCACTCCATTTCTTGTCGATAAACAATTTGATTTCAATTTTTGAAAAAATTTTCCTCGATTTTTGTAGAATATTTTTTCCATATTTTTTTTTGGCAGCAAAGACATTGTTCCTAGATTTCTTTCTAATTTTTTAACAGTAAAAAGTCAGTACAATTTTGCTTCAATTTTTAGGAAATTTTTTCTTTAATTTTTTCCGGATATTTTTCTCTTTTACTTTTTGACAGTGAAAATGAAATGATAATTTCCTCCAAATTTTTTGAAGTTATTTCTTGACCTGCCCTCTTTTTTTTACAGTAAAATTCGATTGCCTATTTTGTTTCATTTTTCAGAAAATGTTTTCTTCTATATTTTTTGTTTATTTTTTTGATGGCTAAATTAAATTGACAACTTTAATTTTTTTTTATAGGAAAATTCTTCTTATCTACATTTTTTTAAAAGAATTTAGTTTGCTTACTTTATAGTAGCAAAATAAAATTGACAATGAAATTTTTTCTTACCTTTTTAAAAAATATTTTTTCCATTTTTAGGAGAGAAATTTAATTTAATTCGCAATTTTACTTTAATTTTCAGAAAATTTTTGTTCGATTTAAAAAAAATGTTTTTTCCTTCTTTGGCATAGAGATTAAAGTGAATTTTTTTTTCAATTTTTAGGAAAAATATTCTCGATTTTTGTAAACGTGTTTTTCCTCATTTTTATTTATTTTTTTGGATGATCTTTCTTAATTTTTTGGTGGGGGCATTACATTGTAATTTTTTTCTAATTTTTAGGAAATTTTTCCTTAATTTGGAATTTTACTCCATTTTTTAGCAAGAGAAATCGAATTGCCTCATTTTTTTACAATAAAATTCAATTGAATTTTTTTTTTCAATATTTAAGAAATTTTCCCTCCATTTTTTGACAGCAATTAAATCCTTACAATTTTTTAAACCATATTTTCCCTTTTTTTTGGCAAAAAAATTCAGTTTGACAGTTTTACTTCAAGTTATAGGAAATTTTTTCATGTTCTTTTTTTGGGCAGCATTAACAGAAATTCTAGAATATAAAGGCCACGTTGCCTTGAGAATATAATTTAGAATAAGAAAGGGGGAAAAAATGGAAAAGCGATCGATATTGGCTACATCTTTTCAAAAAATACAACTTTCTCTCAAAGGTAAACAAAACGTTCGAAGATAAGACGCTCTAAATGGGGTAAGTACGAAAAGACGGACTACGTAGCTATGAGGCACTAAAATGATCGCACTTGTTGCCAGCGTACTTAGTACTTACGTCCGCAACAAGGCCAGGGACACGATGCTCGGGTGGTGTGACGTTGATCGAAAAGAGCGATATGCATTAAAAAAATTCCGTAAATAGAGTGGTACAATGGATGGAGAAGGGAAGGAAAAGCGGTAGGACGATACTATCGAAGGACACTGGCGAGGCGGCCGCACAGTTCGAAGGGATTTTTCGAAGAAAAAAAATAATATGTTGGTAATTACGACGCGACGAACTAACCACCGGTCGCCACGCCATTCAATAATAATCGAGCTGTCTAAATTGGCGCACGCGAAAAATTGCCTACGCGGCACGGCGCGACGGCGCGTCAATTTGACGGTCATTACGTCATTTACGCGAAACGTCGTGGCGCAGCATATGGTTCTCGCGGTGGAGCGAGGTGGTACGAAATTAGAGGGGAAAAAGCGAAGACGAAATGAAAAAAATTTGTTACGTCATCGGCAACTGTACTACGCGTTTTATGAAGAAGTCGACTCGATGCCAGACGATCGTACCCTTGAAAAAAAATTTCAAATGGGAACGCTGCGGCGGTGGCGGACGCTTGTGCGCGACATATGTGCACATATTCTTATGGGGAGTGCGGCCGTAAACTTGTACGAAGTGAATTTAAGCCATATGTTAAAGCTTGTCAGAGATATCAACGTGTGAATATTTCCAGGGTGTCCGGTTAATGGATGGCAATATTTTAGAATTGGATATAACCGGGTATAACTAAGAACAAATGTTAGATAAAAGGCGTTGCCTATCTTCAAAATTGAAGGGACAAATTATGTTTTTTGGAAATGAAGGTTAAAATCTATTTCTGACCAAGGGGGTAGCCGGTAGGTAGTGCTTCGAAATGTAAACAAATTTCATTATACGACTTTTTGCCTAACTTGCAAATTGAAGGGGCTGCGAAAGGATTTTATTAAAAAAAAATTGTTATTAAAAAAATGATCAAGGAAACAGATAGTGCTTTAAAAATGGAGCAAATTTCATCATTATTACTTCTTGCCTAACACTTCAATTTAAAAAGTTATTTCAGTTTGAAGTTGGCAAATTTAAAATTTAACGAAAATTTTTGAAACTTTTCAAACTCAAATAACTATTTAAATTTAGGTGTTGAGCAAAAAGTGGTAATGATGAAATTTTTTCCATTTTTATTGTACTATCCATTTTTTTGATCATTTTTTGAATGACAATTTTTTTAAATCAAGTTGTTTCACAGTTCCTTCAATTTGCAACTTAGGCAAAAAGTCGAATAATGAAATTTTGATTACTTTCTATGTAGAATACCACCTACCCCCAATCTCCATGATCAAAAATAGATTTTAACCTTCATTTCCAAAAGCGTCGATTTGCTCCTTCAATTTTGAAGATAGGCATTGCCTTTATCTAACATTTTTTCTTAGTTATACCCGGTCATATCTGAAATATTTCCATCCACTCACCGGACACCTTCTATATAATGGTACGAAGGAATTCTGCAGCTTTGGCTCGTACCTGCACAATTAGCCTTTGCAAATTTGTCTTGAAAAAGAATAAAGCACCGTCGACGACAGCTCGATTCCCAGAGACCATCGCCAGCACGATTCTGTATGCGAAAGAAGAAGGTGGATGGAGGGCGGAACGAGGAATTTTGTCTACGACCACGACTATGAGCTGTATGCTAGCGTGATTAACCTTGCCTCGCCATCTATCTATCTCTCTCATGCTCGTCTCGCCTGCTGCTGGTGGAGCTTGCACGCCTTCGGCGGGCGTCATTTTTCATTACCATCGGTCTACCGCCGTCACGCCGACCGCGTGCGAGGCTCCATCGCAAGTCTGCGTTTGGCTTTAGCTCGTGATTCGGTTTTTACGACCGTGTCGTAAGTCATTTACGAGGTGGTGACTGGTGGTCGTCTGCGAGAGCAAATCTATGTCATTAAATAGGTTACAGAGTAGTTTCGAGAGAAAGGATAATTGTCTCTGTGTGTGTTTGCATACAAGATGAGAAGATTATATAGCTGGCGAAAGGCTATACCGATCAGCGAAGGATTCGAAATAGGTACCTGGCTTAATTTACCTGAGGATAACGATGGAAGGATTCAATGGCAGGTTATGTACACAGGCGATACGTTCGTGGATAGAAGTTTGGATACCTTGACGAAAGAAATACCTACCATTGGGCATTGGTATAGGTCACATGTTTGGAGGATTTTTTTCGCCATTTTTCCCACGTCTCGAACTCGACCATCGTATTGAGTGATCGGATTTGGGAATTATGTACCATTACACGGTTTCCATGATACAGGAAATGTTCTTAGAATATGAATCTCGAGTGACCTTTGATAGGGCATTTATGGTAGATTGGTGGCCATGTTTAATGGTGCGGTTTAGAGGCGACTAAAAAATACTCTGCTCTTGGATGGAGGAAGTCTGTACAACGTGAAAAGGTCGCCAACTAGAAGGGTGAAATTTTTATTTACCACTCGAGTACGAATGCCATTTGTTTTGTACGTAAAATTTATCACCTTGCGCGAAACTATAACCAAGATTAATGGAGATCTTTCAACCGAGGCTTTTTCTGCTGCTCTTTTTTCCTCGTCCATTCTTTGGAAATGTCAACCGAACGAGAAATGACGCGTTATTGCCGCGAGTTTCGAATACGAACGAAAGCATGGGGCAGAGGGAGTAAAAGGAAGAAAAACACCACGTATATTGTCTGACAAGGCTAAAAACCGTCCTTGGAGTTGTTTTCGGCTTCGGCTGCTTTTCGACGAGCTCGGGGAAAACACCAGCGCCACCAAATCGTCTTCCTTGAAATACGTATCTTTTCTAGCTTAATTTACCAGCGTATTGTTTAATACTCGGACGTATTAGCCAGGCCAGCTTAATTATCTGCGATCAGCTGACGAGTCGCTGGCGTCTTCTGGCTACCTGTATGAATAATACATAAATAAGTAGCTAAGGTACGAATATTTGTATATAAATATAAATACGTTAGTAAAGCGATGAATCATTTCGCGTACTCGTGCTCTTGTTTTTTTTTTTCACGAGAAGCATAACGATGAAGAGAAATACGTAGGTACATAAAAGTGGATACACCACTGACAGCTTCGGTGGTAACGAGAAGTATGACGAACGATGGTGTTGAAAGCAACGCGACGTCGACGTCGCGACAGAGAAGAAAAATCACCTCGCGTATGATTTGGTGCGGTGGATAGAGGTGCTCTGATGAGCAGATGTACGTAGTTGTAGTGGTGATACCACTTGTATAGGTACGTCTGCCTTGATCGTGACCTTGTTCGGTTCGCCTTCGATGGTGCGGCGCGAACTAGCGATTACACGTTCGCATGTGCATAATACGTGAACGTGTCTGTGTGCATCATTCTGTCTGAGTAGTGGTCGAGGTGGTAGTGGTACGTAAGAATGGAAAAACGTGTATTAATTCTTGATTAAGTATCCTGGTAGTATGGTGTCTGCGATTGATAATACCACGATGATGAATGTCGATTTTGATGAGGTCGAGAATCGAAGAACAGTGGTAGGGATAATTCTACGAGTAGTTGATGGAGGAAGTGAATTCTTATTCGTCGGAATTTCCAGAAGTTTGATAATTTTATGATTATTTCTAAGCATCTTCATCGAAGCTCCATTTTTTTTTTTTTTTTTTTTGATAAAGAAATTCCACAAAATTGAAATTATCAATCAATATTGATAAGATTTTCAAAAATCTTCAAAAACTATTATCATTTTTAGCGGACTGCATTTTTAAAAAAAATAAAAAAATGGTCCGCTATTGCAGTCGCCTAATTTCTTTGTCTTTTTTTTATTTATTTTTTTTTCTACCAATTTTTGTTAATGCGATAACTCGAGTAAAAGTTGACCGATCGATCTGAAAATTTTACAGTAGGTTCATTATGATTAGTACAATAGCTTATTAAATTTTGGTGAAGATCGGTCCACTAGAACAGGAGAAAAATATATTTTTGTT
>FIZV01063220.1:0-14032 GCA_900050545.1 Trionymus perrisii | reverse complement strand
GTATGAAAAAAATTAAATTCAGAATGTTTTCAATGGCAAAAAAATACATCAACTTGAAAAATAAATTTTTGGCAAGATGCGTTTTATTTTTCAAAATTTTTCATCATTTATTCATTTATTTTTTTTTTTCAAGAATAATTTTTGGATAAGTTTCGCAAAATACCTACGAAGTTTTAAATTTTTTTTGCACCACTGAACTAATTTTTAAGAATCGACAATTCTCTAAACAGCCAGAAATTTAATTTTTCAACTTGAAGATAAATGTTAGAAAGAATGTATTTTTTTTTTTTTTTTTAGCATAAAACACAAAATTTTGAAAAATTTGGCACTTTTTGGATCCCTGCTAAAAAAAATAGAAAAAATAGTTTTTTCAACATGAAATTTTTTTGCGCAAAAAAATTAGAAAACACGACTTAAAAAAATTATACAATAGGTTTTTAAAGTGCAGTACCTAGGTACTTGATTTTAAAGATCCGTATTCTTTATAGGTATCTCTACCAAAAAATAAAATTTTCGACTTGAAATTTTTTTTCAACGTACTATTTGAAAAAATGATTTAAAAAAGGCTGACGAAAACTTTCGAGGAAAACGCTATTTTTTTCAAATCGTAAGTTACTAAATTCTTAAAAATAATTTATCATCCATCCCCCTTCCCATTCTTATCCTATTTTTCAAACTTTTGTTTGCCCTCAATTTTATTTTTGTTTTTTAATTTAAGATGATGTCACTTTATATTTTTTACATAACTACCTAGTACCTACCTACCTTTACCTAGCTACCTAGTGCCTACCTAGTACCTACGTATAGTGTCACTCTCACTATTGCGTTGTTGAAAGAAGGATATCCCGTGGTGAGGGTGATACACAAAGTACAAGACATCACTTCTGAAAGTACACAAATCATTACAAAAATTTTGATCCCATTTCCAACCCTGTAGCTCGTTATGAAATTAAACCCCTCCAAAATTGGATTTCAGATGAGGGGAGAGGGGTGGGTACACAAATAGTTGGACATGGATACACAATGTACACAAAATTTTGCGGGGGCAGCATTTCACTGGCCCTTCCAAACTGCTTGCTGCATAACAGGGAGGGGGTGGTACACAAATTTTGTAACATGTATACACAGAATACACAATTGATACACAAAATTTTGCCTCCACTACAAAAATTGTAGTTCATTTTGGGGGGCTACATGTCCCCAGCCCCCCAAAATTGTTTTTTATATAGGGGAAAAGGGGGACGTACACAAATTGTGGGACATGGATACACAATGTACACAAATGGTACACAAAATTTTGCCCCTACTTTCGACCCCCAACTCGAGTATGGGGGGCCGTGGAAATGGACCCCGATAAAACTATAGTAGGCTACCTTAGTTCAAGGTACCTACTTTTTCTTTTTGAATGGAGGACAGAAAGTATCATAATTTGTGAACTTATTAATTATTGTTCAGATACTTCTCGATCTGTTGTTTTTGATTTTTTCATTATTTTTTTGAACGTAGCTATGAAGTAGGACGTAGGTGAATAATGCTAAACAGTAAAAGTGAACAAAGATAATTACCTAAGTTTTTGTAATATTTATGTATGTACTTGACATAAAAAAAATTATAACTGTAACCAGTTGAAAGTAGTTAGAAATGTGCAAAAATTCCAAATCGTGAGAAATTACGCTTTATTTAAAAATATTTATTTCTACGTACTTATTCATCGTTTGTTCACTTGTTCAAAATAATTTTATCGCTATTTTCAGTGTTGCCATATTGTGTTAATTTTTTTGTACCTATCGAAGTGATACATGAAGGAAGTTTTCCAAAGAGCACTGCATACGATAATTTATTATAGTTCAAATATCTCTCATCCGTTTCCAAAGTTAAATTTGTATCTGTAGAATTTAATTTTTCACAACAAATCTTTAAAAATTTCGAATTAGTCCTTCACATTTTCGTAACCATTCTAAAAATAATACATGAGTATCGAATAAGACGTATAAACACAACTGAGAAACAAAAATATTGAATAATTTTCATTTGTATCCGTTGAATAATTGAATAATAGTAGAAGAGCAACATTGTTTTTGTACGTTGAAAAAATTCATCCAAAATGGGTAAAAATATACTTAGCACCTACACAACATCAACACGTAAATAAAAATCACTCGAATCAACTTCGTATCCAACAAAATATTTTTGATCGTTAAGAAATACGAGTGTTAGGTATAAATTTAAAGCAAAATACAAAACTCTAAAAGAATTCTTGAGATAAAACTTACTAGTAATTTAGATAGTCCACATTTAAAACGAAATTACGTATAAATCAGGACGTTCAACTTTTCCCCCTAATAATGACTTCATAATGAATTATATCTTCACCTGCAACTATACCACCAACTCACCAAGATTTTAGAATCAGGCGTAATCAGGCGATAAGAAATCGTAAAATTAATTTCAATAGTTTCATGCTTACTAAGTATAATTTATATACGAAAAACCCAATGTTGAATTAAATTAGTAAAAATCATATGATTATTTGTTATTATTTTTAACTATAAGTAAATATTTGGCATTATGTATACATAAATTAAGAAAAAAAAACGGCCAACGTTACCTAAATTCTGTACATTGCACAATGGACAAACTCGACACTTAAAATAAGGTAATTAAATAATATCATTTCAGAGTTGCACAGCAACAAAGATGTACCTAATCAGGTTTACAAACGTAGTTGTATTCGTGAAATCGGGAATCTTATCGATGTTTCGAATTAATTCCACAAGAAAAAGATTAACTATCATTTCATTAGAAACTTCATTACCTATGTTTTTTATAAATAAAATACTGGGAAATATTTTTGCAAAGAAATTGAGTATAAGTACCTATACTTACCCTACGCGAAGGGTTCATACTAATTTAATTTACATATACCTAGACAGTAGACACCAAATCAATCTCGAATGAAAAACCAAATATAAGTTCGTATTTATAAATTCTCATTCTATCCCAGGATCGAATATTTTATCGTGGAAATGAAACAAAAGTTTACTTGACAACAAAATTGAGTAATCAACTGTTCCATGTTCATAAACCTCTTTTCTTTACCAAAGAAAACGTATGGTAACTAAATGTATTGAACTTACATATCGAAAAAAATTCTTTAGTATGGTATAGTAAAATAAAGATTATACACTTACCAAAAAAACTGTTTACCAGGATAGGAGACTTATAGCTTCAAATTGATAGAATCAATACTTCAAGTGTATATTCCCAGTGAGTATTCAAATTCAACACAGTAGTTATTTTCAATCTTGAATCGATTTAAAAAAGTTTTTTCTAATTATGAAGTAGAACAAAACAACATGATCTTATTACTTTAAATTCTATATTATGCAGAACATGCCGCAGAAAGTATGACTACCAGGGTTACCAACATTTCCCTGTAATTATCAAGATGTACTGCAAAATTTCTGTCTCGTCCAAAATATCGAAGTAAAATCTTTGTTGTACTTAATTATTCTTTCAAAATAGATCGACTGAAATAAAAATTTCATATTTATGTAAGTTAACTATCACATGAGTATTCGTCTAGTAATAAGTGATAATCTAACAGTTTGTTCTTGTGACCGGAAGTTTTTATCCCAAATACGTAAGCGCATAATTAGTTATTTAATACGACACTTTCCCTATTTTTTTAACAGTGATTTATTTCATTAAGTAGCTTCTATTTTTATTGTTCCAGTTGACCGTGTTAGTACCTAATTTATTAATAATGAAAAATAATTAGAATTATTACAAAAATATCACTCGATGTAATGTTGCCAATTGTAAAACACTTAATATCTTCAAAATCGACAAATTCAACGCTTTCCCAAAAATAAGCTCGTTAAAAATCGATCTAAATTTGATGAATTTTCTTTAGGAAAACGTTTTATCGAAATTTATGTCAAACTTTTTTATTACACGTAAGTTTTAATATGTATTTTGTCGAAACTCGAGCGGATACGTTTGAAACAGACCTTCGACTTTCGCAGCGAATTTAATTTGCTGATATCGATACCAAATAAATAAATTAACAAAAATTATTCGAGCATTACGATCTCTTTTATCTATCAATTTACCTACACGAAATCGAAAATCGTATCGATTTTTTTTCATTCATTGTTGAATACAAATTAAATTACCTACAAGTGTGTCAAATTTTTATGAACCTTTATAATAACCTACAGAGCTGACGTAAAACACGCAAGCGTTTCGTTTTTAATGACGTAATATGTGACAAATAAAAATCCCGTTTCAAAATATTTCTTTCTACCACACATTCAGAATTTAACTAAAATTTTTCATTATTCAGAACTAAATTGATACAAAAAATTGAAAATTTTGTAACCTCACTCGACAAAAAATTAGGAGAAAATGATCTATTTTTCTTTTAAAAATGATCAAATATTTACTTCGGAAAAATTGAGATTTTTTTAATTCTGCGAAGTGTGTTAAAATTCAGCAAAAAATAGAGAAAATCTTGAGTGCGCTCGAGTGCGCCAGAACATACATTATACATCTACTGATTGACATAAAAATGAAAATAGACAAAATTAAAAAATTTATTCAAATAGGTATTTATTAGAAAAACGAAGGAAAAAAATCAAAAATATGCTAAAACAAAAACTTACTTTATTTTTAAGGATCACAACAAAGAACATAATTTCATTAAGTACACTCTACAATGGTAACTATGCTATTACAGTTACATCTTAACATTTTAAAATAAATAACAACAACAAAACAACAGCATTAGAAAGCGAAATGAAATAAGAAATAAACAGAATATTCTGTACAAGTGCGAATAAAAATAAATACTGTAAAATTACAAATTAGTTTACGAAAGTAAATTGTTCGCTCTTGCGATAAAAATCACACGATATTTAACTCATAGATTCTTCTAATAAAGCGTTCAATTCTCTTAAATGCTGCATTTTGCTACCAGTAGAAGGTGAAGCAGCACTGGGTCGTCCCACGTAGCTGAAATTACACAAAATAATAATCAGTATCTTCTTCAGCGTTTGTACACCACACAAATAGAAAATTTACACCATCTAATAACCTACCTTACTGGTCTGGTTCCGCCTAATGCAGTATTAAATCTAGGTTGTACGTATGTCCAGGAACCTTGATTTTTATGTTCTTCTTGGGCCCAAGCTAACTTAGCATTGGGATATTTGTTACATTCTTGTTTAATAAGATCGAACGGGAAAGGTGATATCTGAAGAACAATTATAGAAATTAATTTCGGTGGTTTACTTTGTAAAATTGCGTCTTCAAAATACTCTAATACCTGTTCAACTCGCACAATAGCGACTTCAGAATCCAAACCTTTATCACTTCTTGCTTTTTTAATATCATAGTACACTTTACCGCTGCAGAATACAACTTTCCTAACATTAGACGGATTTTGTGAGGCTGGTCCGTTATCGGGAATTATTCTGAAACATAACGTTGCGATTTCTCAATACCAATATAACGATATTTTACGTCAGCGTTAACTACGCGTATTACACGTACAGTTTACAGAATACAGATTATACACAACACGACCGCATAATAAAAAAATTAGCTTCTATCTATATAATCGCTAACTAGAGATAAATTTAACGTGATAAGAGATTTTCACGGGAAACTTATCGTTTCGAATTCGAGTACACTCTGGAATTTGGCATGTCATTATTTAAATATGGTTGATTTGTTTACCTTAAGAATTCGGTACCGTCATTCATTTCGTCAAAACTAGATTTAGCCTCTGGGTGACGTAACAACGACTTTGGAGTCATTAAAACCAAAGGTTTACGGAAAGGTAAGGCGATTTGACGGCGTAAAATATGGAAATAGTTGGCCGGCGTTGAGCAGTTAGCCACCTAAACAAAATCAATGTAAGTCAAACGAATCGAAAATATTATTCGATTTCTAAACCAAAGACTTACAATCCAGTTAATATCGTGCAGTTGGCGAATAGCAAATTCGTCACTTTCGGGCGGGAAATAATCTGGATCATCTGACGACATTTGTAAAAATCTTTCTAAACGAGCTGAAGAATGCTCTGGTCCCTGAGAAATGATTAAAATTGGGTAAAGAATTCGAATACGAGAATTTCAATTCCCTATCGATTACTAACCATTCCTTCTAAACCGTGAGGTAATAACATAACTAGGCCTGACTGTCTGACCCATTTCGCTTGACCGGAACTTATGAACTGATCAATGATACATTGAGCGGTGTTGTTGAAATCTCCAAATTGAGCTTCCCAACATACGAGCGCGTTCGGATTGGTCATCGAGAAACCCAACTCGAATCCTGTATGAAAATAATTGTGAAATTACTATACCGAAGGCAACTCAGTGAATTAACAAAAAATTACTCACCAAGGACGGCGAATTCTGAAAGTGAGCTGTTACACACTGTGTAAGGTGCTTGATCGGGGTACAGATTGCTTAGTGGTCTGTACGTAGCTCTGTCTACGGTCTGATGATGCAAGACGTGATGACGATGGCTGAACGTGCCTCTTTCTACGTCTTGTCCGCTCAATCTAACGTGAATACCTTCTTTCAGCAATGATCCAAATGCCATAGCTTCACCTAATGCCCAATCTACAGTTCGTTCTTCCACCATTTGCATACGAGCTTTTAGAATACGTTCGATACCTAAAAAATAAAACCTCGTTATAATCATATACCTTGAAATGAATAGTTTTTCAGATTCAAAAAATTTAAGAACGAACCTCTGTGAATAACGAACTCGGCAGCATTAGGAGGCGGAGACGAGAACCGTTTTCCAATGTGGATCAATGTGTCTTCTTTAATACCGGTGGTTGACATTCTCAATGGATCTTTACCTTCGAAGAAACCTGACCAGGGAGAGTCGAGCCAATCTTTGTATTTAATGTGAGTTTCTTTTCTAGAATTCAAATGCGCTGATTCGCAAATCGATTCGTATTTCTCTTGAACATCCTAATCAAAAAAATAATAATTTTATTGGTACATTTCATAATCGTGCTGAGGTTAAATTTTCTATTAGCATTTTGTTTACCTTGACTTGCTCAGGGGTGACTACGCCTTCGTTAATGAGTTTCTCTGCGTATTGAGCTATAACTGGTTTGGTCTTTTTGATGATGCTGTACATTAAAGGTTGCGTGAACATAGGTTCATCGATTTCGTTGTGGCCATTTCTTCGGTAAGAGACCTGTAGGCGATGGTAATTTTAAATAGTTCGTATTTAAGCGGATTTTTCATTTAAAAAAAAAAAATCAAATTAACGTATTTATTAATAATAATTGTAAGTGAAGTGAAGGTTTCTGATTAATAACAAATCCTGCATTTTTTCCCATTTTTAACTAGTCAAGAGAGTGCCCAAACTATTTATCCCTCTAAAATAGAATAAGATCATTCACTTTCAATAATACTGATGAATCAATAATTCTTATTAAAAATCAAGATAACCCTTCACTTATCAAAGTCGAGTACTTGGTAACTCTCGAACTTACAATATCAATAACAACATCTTTATGGAAAGTGTTACGCCATTCGGCAGCAATATTACAAACATGCATGACAGCTTCGGGATCGTCAGAATTGACGTGGAATATGGGAGCATTAACTACTCTGGCGACATCTGAAAAAAAAAATCAAACTCAGATCAGAAATCACTCTACGGATGTCTTTCTTGGTACCAGATATTTCATCTACTTACCAGTACAATACGGAGACGATCTTGAATGACGTGGATCAGTTGTGAACCCAATTTGATTATTGACAACAATGTGAACTGTACCATGAGTGGTATAATCTGGCAAATCGGATAAATGGAAAGTTTCGTAAACAACACCTTGTCCACAAAATGCAGCATCACCGTGCAGTAGAACTGACATGACCTGAAGTGTCAAAATACATAAAAATTAGCGCTTTGGCGTCAACTTCAGTTCAAATCCGCCTTAATTACTTCCTCATTTTTACCTTTTTGCCTTCGTTATCACCACGGTAAAATTGTTCCGCTCTGGTTTTTCCTTGTACGACCGGATCGACAGCTTCTAAATGCGATGGATTCGCGACGACAGCCAATCGTATATTTTTATTCGTTACTCGATTTAATCGTTCGATGTATGTACCTAGATGATATTTAACGTCACCGGAACCCTAAAAAAAAAAAAAAAAATTGCAATTTCTTTAAATCAACTGATAATATTCGTATTACAATAAAGTAGTCGATAACTTCATTTTTTGCCTGTCATAATATTTATTTCAAAAGGAAAAAATTCAAGTAGGCACACTTTCAAAGTGCGTAAGTGCTACTCTTGCACACGTGACTAACCACCAAGGCCGATCTTGAAATAATTATATCACCGATAAGATAATTAATTAATAAAATAATCTATGCAAATATGTAGGTATTATATTCAAGCGAAAAATTTCACTCGTACAGTCAACAAAGATTTTATGCTCTGATCTACTTGCATGAAATTACGTAATTAGTAAATTTTCTAATAATTTTCGCGCATCATTAACATTACATTTCAATCAAAATCAGTACAATACACACTCGCACTCGATTTTTCATTTTCGTTCATTTTTATTTGACGAAATTTAGATTGTAGCACGCGCAGGTATTAAATTGACGCAATCATCATCTACTTACATCATCCGCTGCTTCTAGGGCGGCAAACTGTGTAAATATTTGCTCCAATGGTTTACGACAAACGTTTGCTAGAATATTCAAACGTCCACGATGTGGCATTCCGATAACCACAGACTCGACACCTAAATCGGTCGATCTGTCGATCACCTGCTTCATGGCTGGAATCAAGATTTCACATCCTTCCAAACCGAAACGTTTCTCACTCGACCATTTCTTAGCCAAGAATGCTTCGAATCTGAAAATAGATTTTTTTTTTTTTTTTAAATTGAATCATTGAGTATAATTATTTTTTTTTAAACATGTAAAATAATAGGTACATCTGAAGTCTAAATATTTTCAATGAAAAAAAAAAATCCTACAAGGAAAATGAATTCTTTATATTTTCTTTCTACCACACCCATCTACGATTACTTTTCAACATTTCTTCCAATAATTCTATTCTCAAGTTTACTCAAAAACCAAATTTTTTGTAATCTTTCAAATTAATGCCGTAATGAAACCCAGTTTCTTCAATCGCTCGACTATCTTACAAAAAAAAAAAAACAAAAAAAAAACAGTTAAGACAAATCCGACTGAAATAGGTGCCTTATATCGGAGTCACTATATCGATTTAATGTGGGTTGTAGCACTCCTAAACTCCTGCTATTTGAACCTTTCCCAGTCAATCAAACAAGGGCGGATTTTGTTTTACTCCACTGACCTTATCGCTAGTTTTTCCCAACACCACGCATGACAATTTCCTAGCACCTCCGCGGGTTGATTATCTTCGCTCGTCAAACCGAACCAAATTGTCTTCCTGTTAAAGTCTTTTTTGTTGCATTGTTTACATTCGAGAATAGCCAAGGTCGTAATCTATCGGATTTTAACCTTGAAACCGATACACTGTTTCCGAAACTTACACACATTAACTCTTTACCTGACGTCACTCTCACTGTAATCTCGACATTGCTTCTTATGTTATTTGATATGAAATACATAGACTTCGACAACTGTGGCATTAAAGATTATCCCTTCGGACATTCACTGTGATAAATCGACAGTCAAAATGTACTCGCAAATATCACACCTTGAGTGTTCAATAAACAATGTACAATTTTTATCACACATGGCACCGCATGCATCTATTTTATCATTCATACGTAATCTAGTATTATACGAGTATGTATGTAGTAGGTATCACGTAATCGGATTTCAAAATTGCACCAACCCTGTAGCTCTCGTGAGTCGAGCCAAAATAAGACGTTTTTGTTCCGGTGACATTTCCATAATACCGGGTGTCTCCATACGCTGTCGGATCCAGTTACATTGCTCCAATGAATTGATAAACATGAATTCGACGCCGATATGTCTGCAGTATACTTCTTCTAGACGTTTGAGGATCTCTCGCAAAGGCAACGCTTTCTCTTTACCACCGATGAAAGTCGTAGGGGGTAGTTTGAAAACTCGATCCATGTCAGTTTCCTCTGCAATAAGACAAACGAATCATTTATTTATTAAATGTATACCGTAAAGTCGTACATTTTGTACGTAAATCGACCATTCACCTCGTATACGTGGTTCTATGTATTTTAAAAAGTATTAAAAATGTTAATTGTTAAACGGGTTAGTCATTCGAAGAGCAATTACTTATAAGGCGAAAATCCAGCTTTACCTAGTCCATTGCATGTTACAATTCTTTAGGACCTCTATCTTTTAGTCTCTTACCACAAAATGCTGAAATATCAGCTGTCACAAATAAATTTTATTCTACGAATAAAAATTTTTCTTCGCTGAAATTTTTGTTTACCAATACCAACCGGTTTCTCGTTTATAGCAAAACACTGCTTGTCGCGTCAATGGATTTTTTTTGCACGTTTTGACTCGCTTAGAACAACATGTTTCAATCAACAAGCTCGGCGCGTATTCTTACAACTTTACGAGTCAGCTTTATCATTTTTTGAATAGAAATTTTACCTGGAAATTGATACAATTTTCGACTTTTCGAATTAATTCAATTTTTTCTTTTCAAATCTCAATTAAAAGCCAAAAATCAATTTACTAAAAATTTCAAACACCTCAGGGGCACGGTTTTGTGAGGTAATACGACAAAAAAAATTTCCTCAATTTTTCAGATTATTTTACAACACTCAGTTTTTTTCAGATTTTTTTGATATCGACGAAAATCAGAAAAATATCGTGATTTTCCCACCAAAAACGAGCATTTTTGATCGAGAATTTTTTTCTTTCAATGTAATCATCAAAGACTCCTAAATACACGATGAACCCGAATTACGTAGGACCAAATTCGTTCGATTTTCCATTTTTTCCCATTTCCTTTAAAAATACTGTAATAACATAAATTTGAGAACTCACCACTTCCTCTCTCAGATATTCCCAGAGCTAAAATTCATGCCTGGTTTTTCAAAAATTCCTTAATTCACCCAAATTATTGATTTTTCAAAAATTGTGGAATTTCGAAAAACCATTGACCTTTCGAAAATTGTCAAATTGCTAAAAATTGTAAGTTTCTCAAAAACTGACAAATTTTCAAATATTATTAAATTTTTAAAAATGGCAAAAATTTACGAAATGGCCGGATTTTTTTTAAATTCTCAATTTTTAATAATCTAATAATTTTCAAAAATTGTCGAATTACCCAAAATCGTAGAATTTTTTAAAATTCTCTACAAAAATTATAGATAGGTTCTTCAAAAATCGCGGAACTTCCAAAAATCGTCACTCTTTCAAAAATTGCCTAATTTTTAATAATCGTTAATTTTTGATGATCCAAAAATTTTCCGAAATTGTTAATTTCCAAAAAATGTCGAATTACCCAAAATCGTTGAATTTTCTAAAATTGTCTAGTTTACCAAAATTATAGATTTTTCAAAAATTGTCAAATTATAAAAATTATCGAATTTTTAAAAATTGCCAAGTTTTCCAAAATTATTGAATTTTTCAAAATCGTCAACTTTAAAAAAATGACGAATTTTCAGTACTTAATGCACGAACTGTATTTTTTTTATTAATATTAAAAATTACATCCCCCAACCTACCTCCAAAATATAGGTACTTATCAAAAGAAATATAAATTGTCAAATAACAGGAAAAATTCAATTTTAAAAATGAGATTAACTTGGTGTTTTTTTCCCACTAATTTTGACTACTTTCACTAGCTGGTAGAGACTAGAGAGATCTTGGTACTATAAATTGAAATCTACTGAAATATTCCGAAAGTCCCAAAAGAGAACCTAAATTTTTCTTGAAAGAATTTTGCTGGAAATCACAAAAATATCGTAATGGGATTTTTTACATTATGAATCAGACGATATTTTTATTCAATCGCGAGTTATCTGATGATACGACTGCTAATGACGGCATCAAAGTTCACTATACGAATACGTAATTGTCTCGACGAGAAAATCTATTTTACCGCAAGAACTTCATTTTCTATGAAAGAAAGTACATGTGTCTATAAAACTCGACAAGAATTTTCAACTGTAAAGCAATAAAGATTATATAATAACGTAAACTTAATCAACAAGTAAATGACCCTTTAACAAAATTCCATACTATGAAATTCGTTAATTCATAATGGAAAAATTAATTATAACACGATGAAGACCAAATACATATTACTAATCCATCGAAACTAAACGTACTTAAATTTAATTAAAAATTCGCGTGAAATGAGATATACCCGAATAATTTCCCAACTTATATCCATTTTTCATTTATCAAGTCAATAAAATCAATCCGATTACTACACAGCCAATACCCGAGTACGTTAGTAAGTTGAGTACCTATCGTATAATTTAACCTTATACTTGAAAGTACAATATTACCTCGATATAAATATGTAATCCAGCGCGTACTACACCGATTAGTGAGAAAAAAATTTCGAAACTTTGCCTCAGAATTACTTTCTTAATAAAGCCATTCGCGAGTTCACCTAATGCCATTTATAATGATGTACTCGTAATCTTTCTTGTCGAGAATATCAGATACGTTAGAATTATTAAACCGAATTAAGCAGTTGGGCAAATTTAAAGAGGTCACGTTGTAACAGACGAATAAATATTCCAATTCTAAAACTCGTACAAGTAGGTAGAAGCACTCTCTAATTATGGCTAAAACCTGCAAATTTACATTCCAACCTATGGACAACTTCGCCGAAAAAAAAATTGAAATTTCTCACGTTGCGCCTCTTTCTTTTACAAACCTCAAGTATGGTATTTCTTTTTCCCATTATACCGCCACTGTCAAGGTCATTTTTTTCATTGATATATTTTTTAATGAAAATTTTATCAAGTAATAGAATTATCAAAGCTACCACAACATTCTTTACTATGCACGAAATGCAAAAAAAATCAGAAGTATTCAAGTGTTTTGTTACGTGCTCACAGTAAATCGATTTATATGTACCGGTGTTGTATAAAATAAATTACGAGACGATATTCATGACCCCCTCCCCTTCTATGACGTCAAAACGAACTAAATTGAAAAAAAAGTTCCAAAATTGAGCTTTTTTATTATAGCAATTTTTTCGCAATTATTTGTTCTCCGAAATAGGTACGAAATTACAGGATGAACATATTAAGTAAACCAGTACAAACTGGTTATTGCATTCCGATTCTATACCGTGGGCTAAAATAGTACATGTACAGCTATAGTTATATTTTCATTTGCAAAATTAAGACGTTGCGAAATTACAACTGTACCGCACAATTGTCGTAAAATTTGAGTTTTTTTTTTCGCGTGGCAATTCAGAGCAATTTTTTTCCAAACAAAAACGAAGAAACTTATTGGTAGAGAACATGTCGAGCCTTCTAGAAATGAAGGAACATTAATTTTCGATAACCTTTCACAATTTGTAACTTTGATCGATCTTTACAAAGGCAAAGTATACGTAGATAGCTCTGTTTTTGTGTTAATTATTATAATTTCCATCAAATAGATTATGATGACATACGACGCCATTTTTATGATGTGTTTACTTTTTCTAGAAAAATACAATATGATTACGGGATCCAAAAATAATAAGGTACCTATTTGATATTTTGTTAATTATGTAAATCAACTCGAAAATGAACCGATGTGAATTCACTGAAATTATTTTCTTTGCACTTACACAAATTTTCTTTGAAAAAATTAGCATGAAATTCACATTGATTTAATACCCATATAACATAAAAAAAATTCAGTTTTTGGTATGTATCTTAATATTTTTAAAATCTGCGTAAAAAATTGTCAATTTAAAAAATATAAGATATTTAAATTTTTGGGAGAAAAAACTTCACTTTTGTGAGAAAAAAATATTGAATTTTTTTCGAATTTAAAATTCGCCAATTTTTTGCGAATTTTTCATTTTCATTTT